>APFE031650816.1:4971-24477 GCA_000404065.3 Pinus taeda | reverse complement strand
CGAAAAACTGCTAAAAATAGTAAGTTGTGCTACAATTAAGGAAACTGAAAATGCTGAGAAAGACAATGGTGGGGGTCCATGTGGACTTGGCAGGTGGCCACCAATATCCACCTGGATCATGCTGCTACTGATATAAATCAGATTTTTGTACTATTTCTCTCTGCGAAATTATTGAAGATAAAATAAGATTTGATCAAAGGGTTTCCCCATATTGGGGTTTGTATCTAGCTAGCTGCCACATCTTGTGTCTCTTGTCTTGGCTTGTTTTTCTGTTGATTGTTTAATGTTCTATTTGCACTTTACTTATGTACATGTGATTGCTAATCTGTGGATAATAACAAGAAAGATAAGTAAATTGCTCTAAGCATAGAACATACCATAATTTAACATGGTATCAGAGCTAAGGTAAAGACAAATCCCAAGCAAGAGCAAGAGCAATCACCGAAGAGAAGGTTGGCAAGGCTATCTAAAAAAAAAAGAACTATGGGGTCCTCAACACTCTTCCCCGCCGAAGACAAGCTCCGTGAAAAGTCTGACTGTCATGGATGGAAGATGTCTCTCGATCTTACTTTAGAAGATCAAGAAGTGTTGGACCATGTGAGAGGAAATATTGTTGAGCCTCCATCAAATGCATTCACCGCTGCCAGGAACAAATGGAAATCTGTAGAAATCAAAGCAAAGAAGATCATTTGGGACTCTGTCGACAAGCGCTTGGTGGCCTATGTTCCTAAACTGAACACCTCCAAGGATATCTATGATAGACTGGATGTATTATATGTACCTGATCTCAAAAGGAACCTGGTGTCCATTTCACCAATGGAAGACAAAGGCTACAAGGTGGTTTTTAGTGATGGCAAGGTACGTGTATGGAAAAACAATATTAAAGATGCCTTCACTCTTGGGTTTCGAGTTGATTCATTATATCAGGTCGAAGGAAGTCCGCTAGGTGTCATGTCTTGTGACACATCTCTTCAGTCCAAATTACGGCATCGGATGTTTGCTCACCTTCATTATAAAACTCTACCTAATGTAAGAAAAATGGTGACCAGAATGCCCGAGTTCAGAATAGAGCAAGAAGGCGTATGTCCCAGATGTGCTGAAGGAAAGCTAAAAAGGGGACCATTCCCCTCAAGCCAAAGCAAGACCTCCAATATATTGTAGTTACTTCACTCAGACATATTTGGTATGATGCCTGTGAACTCCTTGGGAGGATATTCATATTCCCTCCATCTTACAGATGAATATTCTCGTAAGGCTTGGATATGCTTCTTCAAAAAGAAGGATGAAGTGTTCTCCTAGTTTCGACACTTCAAAGCCTTGATCGAGAATCAAACCGAAAAGAAGATCAAGATCTTAAGGACTGATAATGGCACTGAATATGAATCTAATGAGTTTCATGACTTTTGTAAAGAGGCTGGCATTAAGAGGGAGACTACTACACCATACACTCCTGAACAGAATGGTGTGGCAAAAAGGAAGAACCGTATGATTATGGAAGTTGTTCGTGCTATGCTTCATGACCAAAGTCTTCCAAAGTTTCTATGGGCCGAAGCTGCAAACACCGTCGTATATGTACAAAACCGATGCCCCCATCAAGCATTGGGTTCCAAAACTCCTGAAGAAATGTTCACCGATAAGAAACCTGATGTATCTCATTCTAGAATTTTTGGAAGTACTATATATTTTCATGTGCCAAAAGAGAAAAGGAATAAATTGGGTGCATCTGGAAAGAAAGGAATCTTTGTGGGCTATAGTTAAAATACTAAGGGCTATATAATCTATGTAGTCGGTCAAAGGGAAGTCGTGATTAGTCATGATGTCATCTTTGACGAAGATATGGCTCTCAGCAAGGTGAACAATCTTCCTACTGTGAGGAGCTCTCAAGAAGCTGACACCAGGGAACCGAAAGTAAAAGATGATGTAACAATGACCAATGTGGAAGAACCCATGGATCCTATTGATCCTCCTCCAGCTGAGCCTTCCTCTCCTAGGAAGAGGCCTTCATGGCTTAGGGGGACACTTGATGATGCTAAAGGACACACTGCACCTCGAGGAACCTTCCGTGAAAGTAAGAAACCAAATAGGTATCAGGAATACCTGACCATCATGAGCACGATCATTCAAAATGAGCCTTCATCATTATCAGATGTTGTCAAGCATCAAGTATGGAAGGATGCTATGACCGAAGAATACACAGAAAAGTATAAGGCTCGTTTTGTCGCTCGTGGCTTCTCCCAAAAGGAAGGTATAGACTATGACGAGATATTTGCACCTGTTGCCAGATATACCACCATCCGCTCGATCATAGCCCTTGCGTCTTCACAAGGATGGAAACTACATCAGACGATGTCAAGACCACGTTATTGCATGGTTCGATCAAAGAAGAGGTCTACGTGGAGCAACCCCAAAGATTTGAGATTTATGATCGAAAATCCCATGTGTGCAGGTTGAAGAAGGCTCCCTATGGGTTCAAGCAAGCACCCTGAGCATGGTATGAGAGGATTGTTAGCTACTTGATGAAGCTGGGATTTACTAGAGTCTAGGAGTGAAGCCGATCCCAACCTTTACTTTAAGGTTGAAGATGACAAACCTCTCATACTGGTGCTGTATGTTGACGACCTCTTTCTAACAAGTGCAGACCCTCTCATTCACAAATATAAGAAGGAGTTGGCTTCTGAATTTGAAATGAAGGACCTAGGACTCATGCACTATTTCCTAAGACTTGAAGTTTGGTAGAAGCCAGGGGAAATTTTCCTATCTCAAGGAAAATATATGGTGAAGATATTGGAAAGATTCGGTATGGTGGACTGCAAGCCTGTAAGTACCCCGACGGAGCTTGACTTCAAAAAGTTAAGCGGTAGTGTTGCTGGACCTGTTTTACGAAATGCCACCGAGTATCGTCAACTCATCGGAGCATTAATATTCTTAGTGAACTCTCGTCCAGATATATGCTTCGCAGTCAACACGTTGAGTCAACATATGGTTGAACCTCACCACATACATTGGATTGGTGCCAAGAATCTGTTGAGATATCTTCGTGGCACAATTACTTATGGGTTAAGATACACTACCGGAGATGTGAGACTACTTGGGTATACTGACGCTGATTGGGCAGGTAGTGTGGTGGACCGAAAGAGCACTTCTGGGTGATGTTTCTCTTTGGGATCTGCTTTAATATCCTGGATGAGCAGGAACCAGAAGTCGGTGGCTTTGAGCACTGCCGAGGCAGAGTATATTGCTGCTAGCATGGCCTCCTGTGAGGCAGTCTGGTTGCAAAAGCTCTTCAGTGAGCTATTTGGATTTACATTGGATACCACCATGATTCTATGTGACAACCAGAGTGGGATCTGATTATCAGAAAATCACGTATTTCATGATCGCTCCAAGCATATCAATATTAGGTACCATTATATTCGAGATATGGTGCAAAAAGGAGCAATAAGGCTCCAACATATCGGTACAGATGAACAGGATGCCGACATTTTGACAAAGCCCCTAGGAAAGGTCAAATTCCTGACTTTTCGAGAACGACTTAGTGTCATTCAGAGACCCTCTGATGAGGGTCAAGTATGATGTACTAAGCTCTGGGAGCTCCAGGGGGGCGCAGGGTACTTCTTGGAGCAACAAATGACCACAGGGTGACTCACCATCCCCTGTTGGTGCACTTTATACAGGGTAAAAGGTTCAACCTTCCCCTGTGACACCTCGTGACGACTATGGAACAAGATGATTAGTTCCCCTGTGGGCCAGGATGATTCGTTCTCCATGGCGACTATGGAACAGGATGATTAGTTCTCCTATGGGCCTGGATGATGTGTTCCCCATGGTGATTGTGGGATAGGATGATTCGCTCTACTGTGGACAGGATGATTCACTCTCCTATGGATAGGATGATTCGCTCTCTTGTGGGACAAGATGATTCGCTCTCCTGTGGACAGGATGATTCGCTCTCCTGTGGACAAGATGATTCGATTTCTTGGGGGACAGGATGCTTCGCTCTCTTTTGGACAGGATGATTGGTTCTCCTATCGAGGCATCCTTCCCATGCAGTCTAGGGCTCATAGGAAGTACCTCTCATCTGATCAATGAGTACGGAAATGAGGATAGGGACCATAGTAGTACCAAAGCACGCATCGTTGCATCTACCGTACTCACTATGCTAGGATGACCTTCATTGATCTGGGATCAATGATACTGGTCTGGGACCAGTGAGAGTGGTACCCACTATGACACTGTTTTTGGGTCAGTAGAGGACTGGTTTGGGACCAGTGGTACACACTCTAAGACAGACTTGAGGTCAATGGAGGATGGTATGATACATCCTCGATCACTTCTTCTTCTTCATAGTTCGAGCAGATCAGAATAGAGCAGAGCAGAGCATAGCAAAGCAGAGTAGAGCAGGGGTTAAGCTGTTCAGGGCAGTGCATTTGATGGATGAATAGTAGCGACAGTCAGACGAATTGCAGATGGAGTTCTCCCTAGTTGAGAGGGAGTGTTAAAATTGGAAACTAGGGCCAAACTCCATGAGGATCACCTTATTCATGGCTGATAACATTTTATCTAGATTCCTCTCATCGAGAGGTGTAGGATTGATCTAAAGATCATCCAATTTCGATAAGTATTTATGGAGATATGAATTTATTTTGATTATGGACAAATTGTCAAAGTCGGCCAGCAAATTAGGTAGGCTCAGAAGCCCAACAGACACATCTATTCATCATCAACGTTTGCATATAAATACAGGATGTCTCCTCCTCATTTGGACACACACTTCTCATCCATCTCTCTCTCTCTTCTGTGCAGAAAAGAGTCTCTCTCTCTCTCTCTCTCTCTCTCTCTCTCTCTCTTGCACAGATAGGTCTCTCTCTCACACGTGGGAAGGAAGGACACAGTTTTCTAAGGGTTTACAAACTACAAATTGGAATTTTGACCAGCGTTGACCAGCATTCTCTCTCTCTTGACTACGCAGTAGGTGAAGCTGACTCTCCTTGGAAATCCGCAATTTTTGGCATAGGGATCGAGGTGATTTGACCTTTAGTTTGGAAGATATTGACTGCCTTAGTTTAGGGTTGATGCCACTGATGCCAATGATGTTGATGCCGATGATACTAATGCCGATGATACTGATGCCACTGATGCCGATAATGCTGATGCCGCTAATCTAGGGTTTGCTGCTGCTGATATAAATCAGATTTTTGTATTAGTTCTCTCTGCTAAATTATTGAAGATAAAAGAAGATTTGATCAAAGGGTTTCCCCATATTGTGGTTTGTCCCTGGCTAGCCGCCACATCTTGTGTCTCTTGTCTTGGCTTGTTTTTCTGTTGATAGTTTAATGTTCTATCTGCACTTTACTTATGTTCATGTGATTGCTAATCTGTGGATAATAATAAGAAAGATAACTAAATTGCTCTAAGCATAGAACATACCATAATTTAACAACAACCCATAACCTAGGCACCTTACCCACTGGTACTCTAGTCATTAGAGAAGTATATTGGGACCCATAGGTGAAGCGTTGAGAGCCTTGGGTCTGCAAGCAACAGTAGCACATCACATATGACCCTGGGCACCTCTTGCAATAGGACATTCTCCCACTTTGCACTTCCTTTGATGATTCTTCAAGATGATACATCTAGACCCAACATGCTCCCATGCTAACCTTAGCACCATATGATGGATGGCAGTTGATTCAGGGCCCACATGAGGATGGTCTCACCTTCTGAGGTAGGGCTAGCAACACGTGGAAAGTCCTCAACTTTACAACAGAGATTGACACTTTTTCACAGTTGGAGACCTAAGCGACCCCTTTGTGGTGCCCTAGCTGGATCTTGGGAACCATAGAGAACCATTGATGGAAATTTGAGGGTCAACCCTCAAATGACGATTTTTAGATGCTACTACACCACACTTCTCACCTTGTGGCATAAACACTTGGCATTCAGAGCACTCATCATGCATGACGTCAACCTTAGAGGCCTCATGACTCACACGTGTGGGCTTTTATTTGCATTTTTGTCAAAGCTAATTCAGTTGGCTTGTAACCCAATGGTTTCATTATAATTTTACTTGTTAGTAATGGATTTTACGCTAAATTAGAACTTATCCTCCTCATATAAATAGAGGAGAGGATCATTGTTATTCATCATCATCTCTTGGACTATTTCGGCCCTCCTTAGAGAGATTTTGACCTTCTTTTTCTTGGTGAAGATGTGATCTATGGAGTATTATAGTCCATTGGAGCTACTTTTTTTACTTTGGAGAAGTTGTCCTAGATCAATAAAGGAATGTTCATGCATATTGTCTTTTAAGTGAACTTTATTGAATGTTTTTTTTATTTTATGTGTAATGTATGGAATAAATTGATGATCTAGGGGGTTTTTCTATTGTGCCTTAATTTGCTGAAAATTAATTACATAGAATCTAGATCTTATTATTGTATGCACTACTCATGTATGATATGTGAATGGAAATCCCCTTGGTGTATCTTGATTATAGCTCTCCCAAGTGACATTGATCCCTCACAAAGGCAATAGTTAGGGTTTGTGCTAGGGAATCGAACATCCTTGCTCCTTTGCAAGTTGTATCTCTTATGAATCAATAAACTCCAACCACCCAAGGGGTAGACACTAGCCTTGTCTAGTTGGTGATCAAGTCACTTTTATCCATAAATTGAGACCACTTTTCTCTCTCTTCTCTAATTCGACCCTATTAAAGTCAAGCGGCCCAATTAGGGCTTAGTGCGAATTAGATGGGAGGAGGAATTTTTGGTCTTGGAAGGTCTCAACATCAAGGGTTGTAGTGATTTCCCTAGAATAACTACCCTTGGTGGCCATTCTTTCCATTTTCATCCATAATTTTTGTTGCCCTAGTTATTTTCCCTAGGTAAAACCCTATTTTAGATGAAGCTTCACTTGAGGGTTTGTTAAAGGTTTCATGTGCGTTTACCTTGTTGATACTCACTATTGGAAACCTTTCCTTGACACCTTGACCTTGGGACACTCCCTTTCCATGCCACTAATCAAACATTAGGTCTAGCATGCACTATTTTTGGTATAAGGGAAGCAAATTGCCTCTTTTCTATTGCTTGAGCCTTGTCCTTAAATTGAGTTCTCCCTTAGAGGCTTTATGTCACCTTATACCTTTAAGCCTAGAATATATCTTAGGTGACCTATATATCGAGACTCCTCCCATTGGTAAAAATTCATAAAGAGCAAGGGGTAACAATTGTGGTGACAGTGGACTACTACCTTATTGTTGTCACTTGGTCTAGTTCTTTCCTTGTATTCCCCTACACAAGGTATGCTAGATTTTGTGGTAGCATATCCTTCTTATTATCCCTGGTGATAAACACCCTAATCCTGCACAATTACATGCTTGACTTCGGTTCCTCTTCCAATGTTATGCCATTTAGAGTCATGGACCAATTGGAAATGGAGATCACTAGGCCTTATAAGAGAGCATAAGGATTTGATTCAATCTTGATACCTATTTATGGTCATATGAAAGATGTCAAGGTATCCTTAGAGGAAAATAAAAATATTTGTTTTAATGGATATTGTAGTCATAGATGTGCCAGATTCCTAGGGAATTCTCTTATATAGGAAATAGTATGCCTCAATTGATGGACACCTACAGATAGAATTGTCATATTCCACCGTCTCTTGTAGGAATTTACAGGGTAAGTTCCTTAGATAGAACACCAAAGGACACTGCTCACAAATAGATCACAAATCAATACACCAGTATTCTTAACGTGGTTAAAACCCTCAAAGAGGGAAATAGTCCACAGCCTGAGCCAACGCAGCCACTTCAGGCAATTTATTAATGTAAAAGAAAGAATATTTACATAAGCTTCTCTCATGAACGGTCACCTTACAAATGACCTTCCATGCTATTTAAATAGAGATCATGGACCAATCGGGTGTTAAGCCACAAATCAAGTGTCGGTAATACTGAGGAGAGAATGAACCATCAGATCACTTCATGTCTAGAACATATCGTGACCGCCGGATTGTAAGTTATACTTAACTATTTCCTATGTGTTGGAATATCCTAACATCTCTATTGTGGATGGGACACCATTTACCCTATACGAAGTATGTGGAAGATATGGAACCTTTTCTATTCCTAAAGGCATATTTGTAATATTCCTTCCAATAAAAATCTGCTAAGTGTCTTTCTCAATTTTTGTAAATTATGGATGGGGAAAATTTGGATACAAACCTAGGAAAAGCAGGTGGAGATTAATTAATTTAATGTTGTGTGGTAATGGAGGCCCCAAACATTAGACAAATGAAATATTAATCACATAGTGGGATGTGGGGACCACCCCATGATGAAATATGTACCCCCTTGATGGAGAAATTTGAATGGCTAAGGAGGGAGCTCAAATTGCTTGGTGAAGGGGCCCACGTGAAGGAAGAGAGCATCAATTATAAATAAGAGGGAGGCAACATCGTTCAACACTTTTGATCATTTGACATTTTACATATTGTTGCTCAAGTTGTTCAACTGAGTCACAGGTGTTGTTTAGCACCAGAGGTTTCCAAGGGGAAATCTCACCCTCTTCTTCGGTGGACCATGAGTGCCACCCTAGGGAGGCAAATTCTACTCATATTTGGTAGCTGAGAGGATACCATGTAGCTCCACAAATTTCCTTGTCCAATTGGGACGCAAAACCAGGGAGTACGCAGTTCCTTTGGAGAGTGGGAATCGGGAATTGAGGCCACATCCATTGTTGGGCTTTCATTGTCCAAATTGCAAGAGGAAAGAAGGGAAATTGCAGGAGGAGAGAGATCCAGATTTAGTAGTATGAATTTTTGGGGATTGAACTTGCG
Organism: Pinus taeda; assembly: GCA_000404065.3. Classification (NCBI taxonomy): domain Eukaryota; kingdom Viridiplantae; phylum Streptophyta; class Pinopsida; order Pinales; family Pinaceae; genus Pinus; species Pinus taeda. Next base: position 15,639 of record APFE031650816.1, on the reverse strand, counting down.
TCATCTTACCCAGGACTGCGTAGTCATTTGTGGGGGGCGACTATAGGGAAGGCTTGAGAGAGAGATTGAGGAGTTGGATTGGAGGGGATTGTGGGGGATTTTCTAGCATTATGGTGGAGCAGCAAACACCACATCTGCTACAAGTTACATCTTCTCTTGTGGAGCAGGGCCAAGCATTTGGGGTCAATTTTGGAGCGTCAAAACTAGGACAAACCCTTTTTGGGTTTTTCTGGGTTTATTGAGGAGAGGCCAAGATTATTTGGTAGAACTTTTTGGGCAGAATTGAGGGGTCAAGCAGGGGTCTCAACTAAGCTAGCATCTAGAGGAGCTAGGAGAAATTGGGCCGAAATTCCGAGGTCAACATTTGGCCAATTCCTTCATGGGTTTTTGTGGGTTGTTGGTGGAGAGCCCGGGGTTAATTTACTGGAATTTTCTGAGCACGGGAGGAGGCCCTAACAGCTATTATTTGCAGCCAGTAGTGTAGTTTTCACTAGGATAGCACAAGGATTGTTGGGGACAGCCACACTGCATGTTAGAGCAGCTGATTTCATCACCTAGATATTGTTAGCTTGCCTTTGGCAAGCCTAGGTGCATTCTTTTTTATTTTACTTTTGTACCCAACAAATATATCAATAAAATGGCTCAACTCAACGTAGTTTATGGAGATTTCTGGTTGTTTAATGTGCTGTAAATTTTTGTATGTGTTTTGCTATGTTCGCTTTGTTTATCATTGTAAATTTTCATCTGGAATATTACAATATCAACTAAAAGCACCTTGAGCCAAAAGATAAAGGGCCAAGAGAGGTCTAAACTTTAGGAAATGTCTGCCAAGTGAAGAACACATATGAACGGAACCAAGAAGTTGACATTTCAAAACAAGAAGAAGCAATGGTCCCTAAGATAAGGAAAATACTTCCAAGTGGGCGACATAGTCCTTGTTGACAATGATTCAATTCTTGTTAAAGTCCAAGGAAAAGTAGGAGTTAAGAGGGAACCACCTTACTTTGTTTGATAGGACTTGACAAATGTTAGATAAGTAGTTACATTGCATTTGTGTGATGTACCTTGTGTGAGCATCACACTTATTTATTTTATCATTTTGTTGTGTCGCATCATCTATTATTTTGCATTTAGTTATATTTCTTTTCTATATGGACTTTATCATATATATATATAACGAGGGTGATAACCAACACCCAATGTGTATGCTTCCAAACAAATTGATTTGAGTGTGCAGGTAACAGGTCTGTGAGACCAAGGATTGTTGGGGTTCAACTGAATTCCTCATTCGAGCATATGGATCATGCACCCTACGGTGGTCACATGTCCCCAAGTTTGAGCGAGATGTTACCCACCAAAATGGGCAACCCCTAGGAGAAAACGTTTCTCCTATTTTGTACAGCCAACCAGCGAAAAAGCCTACACATTAGCTTGATGATGATGACATGCCAACTCCACCATCTATACTAGTCATTACATCTCTCACCATCTGACATGCCTCTTAGATGAAGTTGAGATACCACCCAATAGGTACTTTGACCATTTTTTAATCATGTGCTTTTACTTGATGTTTCGGGCATTTGGTATGGATAAATGGGTGATTTCGATGATTGACTGACCTTGATTATAAATTTGTTCTCTCTCCTTACCAAGGGAGTAATCTTTAGCCCTAGTCTAGTGGGACCTCTCTTAAGGCCTCAGGTTTATAGGAGGGGTGCTACTTGGAAAACCTAGATTGAAATAGCATATGCATTCTCCCTTTCACCATACTTCACACTTTCCATGTCACATTATAATCCCTTGATACCACCTCTATTTGTCGGGTCTAACTTTCATTGCTTCATAGGGATTTTCCACCCTCCTCTCCACATCCTTTAGTAGGGTCAAGAAAACATTTCCTTGGAGGTTGATATAGCTAAAAGGATGGAAAAGCATAATATGGCCACAATGAAAGAAAAAGAAAGTCAAAATGCAAAATATGGCCCAAACATAAGTTAGTGTATGGGAAAAATCCTAGCATGAGCTCTACCCTCATCATTAGCCATCACCCAATTCCTGAGCACTTGATGCTCCATCTCAACAAAAGGAAACCTTGCATGTCCCAACCCTGATGAGCGATAAAATGTCTCATCTCAAGGGGTAAATTAAATCCTATATCAAAAAGAGCAATCTTTGATCCTTGATCTATGCATTGTAATACAAAGCATTATAAAAAATAAGTAAAAGGCGCAACATAGTGGTGGAAAAATCAAGCTAAGCAAGGTAACTCATGCATCCACAATTGATCCCTCCATTACATCCATACACTCATGGTGTGGACTACCATTAACTGGTCCCTTGACCATGGCACTTGGCCATGAAGTCTTTCCCTCCCATTGCCACTTACTCACACCAACACCTATTGATTAAGACGTTAACCTTGGAAATGCCACCCCCTCTTGAGAGTTGGAAGCACCTAATAGGGTTGACTACTTAGCCACCACTAGAAAAGTAGGGAACACCTTTACAGAACTTGGTCTAGTTAGATATTTGAAGGCGATCCCAGTTTGAAGTATTAATATGCCCTCAACACTTAAGTATGGTCCACTTAGAAGAATTAATGATCTTGGCTTCTAATGAATGGTTGCTTTTACTTAAGTTTATGTTGGGTTTTCTAGCTGGTCCAAAGTAGCAAAGGGCTTATAGGCACCTTATTCCACATGATGCCCAAGACATATACTACATTCTAGAGAGCATGATGACTTGGTAGGTGCAACATTGCACATTTTTGGCAAAACATTGGACCTTTTGATGACTTGAGAAGTTGAGATACATTCAAGAGAACCCTGAGGAGCTAGAACATTGAGCTTCTCTTGCCTAGCATGGAGGATTCTTGATGGTGTACCAGGGGACCCAGCATGCCTCCAGGTTAACCTTGACACTACTTGTTGGGAATGCCATGATCCAAGACCAAGATGATGATGGTCCTCCCTAGGATCACTGAGGAAAGCTTGTTGCACCTAATTGAGCCTTAACACTATAGAGATGAGGCACCACGTTGCTCACTTGACACCCATGGAGATTACGTGTAGTACCCACAGCTATATTTTGGACCCTTGGATTTGTTTTGATGCATGATTTGGGCTTTTTCTCAAATTGAGGATGATCATGATGCTTAAAGGCATTCTTGGTCTTGTCTTTGCCTTGATTGAGCATTTGGAGCCCAATAAGGACATGACATCACCACATTTTTAGCTCTACAACTCACATGTGTGGGATTATAATGGAAAATTATGTTGTAAAACTTATGGGTTGGCTTGTAACCCTTATTTACTTTTTGTCCACTCAAAATAAAACCTGTGTAGGGACTCCTTAATTAGAAATTAGGTGAGAAACTTAATAAATAAAAGGTCACCCCACTCATTTTTTCATCATCACTTGTGGAAAACTTAGCCTCTCTTAGAGATTCTGGCCTAACTTGTTGAACTTTACTACTCTGTGGAGATGTGATCTTTTGTGGATATTCGGCTATACTCGAAACTAGTGCTTGTTGTGGATATTTGGCTTGTTTCTGGGAGATATTGTGAGCACCTTACTATTGAATATATTTCATTATTATTGCATGTAATGTTGCTAGGTTTTTCTACGTTCCATTGTCAAAATGATTATGTTTATATGAAATAATTGGTTAATTTTGCATGCTTTAATTTGTATCCTTGAACTTCCTCCTAGAGGTATTTTCTCTAGTTATTTTATCATCACTTAAAGTGATAGGTAGAGTTAGCAAGTGAAAACCTAGGGTTTTCCCCCTTACTCCCTAGCAAGTGTAAATTCACTTTAGACTCCATTAGCCAAGTAGATTGAAGGCACTAGCCTCCATATTGATGGTCAAGAATCATAAAATATTATCTTTTTATCCTGATCCTAAAATTTTGGCCCTTCAAAGGCAAGCCACTAGGGTTACGATTCAAGGTCAAATTCAACTAGGGGAAGAGATTTGGGCTGGTTGGACATAATTCTACCTTTTTGAGCCTTAAAACACCAAAATCCAACAATTTGCATGGTTGAAACTCCCTCAGGGAAATTTTAGGGCTAGACAAACCCTAATTCTGCATCATGTCTTCAACTGTAGGTTTTGGGATCCTCTTATTGATTATATCCTTATAGAAAATGATTTCTCTCTCCTGGTATGCCTAGTTCTTCTACTCTTGAATCATACACCAAAAACCCTAGGCTACAAGTCCTTTATAGACAACTTCTAAGGTATGCTAGTCCTTGTTTAGTAGAATTAAACCTTGTCATTAGCCTAAGTATCTTGGGTAAGCCTATTCAACTGTCATCTTTGAATCCTAGACCAAGAATATTCTTTATGTGACCTAAATTAGGAAGCCTCTCGTGTGGTGAAATTCCACTAAATCGCTGAAAGTGTATTGCTTAGGTGATAATGACATTCACCTCATTGTTGTGTCTTAATTTTCTCTTGCCTTGTGAGGCAACTCACAAAACATGCTAAATTTTGAGGCAATAAGGACCTTCCCTTTGAACACAAATCTAGAAATTACCCTAAATACCTTGGTAACCCTATCTTCAAGATCCACCTTAAACCCTAATTGTGCAATCCTTTTGATTGGTGTTGATAGAAGTAGAAGCCTTAGGGGTATCTTAACTTGGTTTGAGTTGGCCATTTGATCCCTAAGATCTACTAGGGAGAACCCCCAAGCGCTGGCTAGAAGCAAAAGGATGGTTAACAAGGCGACAGTGGTTCCCTCCCGAGTACATATGATCTCGCACTTGATCTTTTGGACTATATCTCAAGAAGTGTGAGATTTTGACGTAGCAATTCTATATTGCTACACAAAACCCAATAATTACTTGAACTTTGGTGGAACATTTGTATCCTGGCATAGCAAAATGGATTGTGAATACTCACATACTGTTGAGGAATGTAACTCAACCAAAAACTTCTCACACAAGTTCCAATTTAACTGTGGAAAAAGTGGTTCAAGACATTTCATTAGTGACCAACATGGAACTGTTGATTTGGGGTAGCATCGGATGTGCTCAAGCCACAAAATTTGGTGGAGAGGTTGGGGCACATGAGATCTCCAATACCTACAAAAGGGTTTGGGCAGATTCTAAACAGATCAGGAGATATTAAAATACTTAATATTTTCAATGGAGTCCCTAAGTTTAAACTTAGGGAAAATAAAATATTAATGTGTATTAATATGAATCTGTGTTAGAATGGTCCAAAAGACATGGATCAAGCCATATTTAATCTTAGCCGTTGATTAAGGACTTAATCTCGGTCATTGTTATAAGAGGAGGCTTGAGAGTCACCTGGAGAATACACCAGAGTGATCAATCATTCTATTCTCTAGAGCAGGGTTTGCTAAGAAAGATAGAATTAGTGATCGGGAGATGCAGGTGAGGAGGGGCATTTGAGTACAGAGAGCCAGAGAGGCAGAGATAATGTTGGGAGAGGAGTGTAGTAGCCAAGGAGAGTGACGCAAAGTCAGCTAGGGCTCACGCAGAGGCAACCGGGAGCTACGCAGAGCCTCAGAGAGGCCAGCGTTGTTGGCGCAGAGGGCTAGAGGGTTGACACAAGGATTCCTAGGGGCTAGGGGTTTCTAGGGAAGATTGGTGTTGAGTAGCCGCTGGAAGGATTATAAGGGGTTTCAGCCAGGAGATTTGTCAGAAACTGAGAGGCATTACTACCAAGGAAATTCTTTGTTGGGTAGGCCAGTTTCGACACCTAGATTGTACTATGATATTGCTTAATAAGAAAACCCTCAGATAGTTGCACCGGTTTTCCCACATTGGGTTTTCCCAGTGACATTAGTCCAAAAATAATGGTGTCATATAGTGTGTTTGTTTCTGTTACTTTTAGTTGCTAATCCGTAATATGTTGAGCATGCACTAGTGTTTATTTTCAGTATTTACATTGTAGATAACATGTTAAGGAAAATAACAAGTAGGTAGGAATAAATTAGATAAAGTGCATGGAGGGTTTCTAACTAAGTAAACTTGGAAATTTCAACATGGGATCAAAGCATGATTGTAGATCACGGGAGGACTAAAGGACATTAGCTAAGTGGAGCAATAGCAGCAGAAAACAGTTGTCCTGAGGTGACAAAAGTTGTTTCTAGCAGAGCAGCAACAAGGAAGGGTGCAGTGCTTGCGTCATCAAGGGTGAGTCGGGAAGAGGCAGTGCAGAGGTTAAGGAATGAAAATGAAGCCTCACGCAGAGCCACGCAGTAGCTGGGAGCGCTAATGCAATTCGCTGAGGAGGTTGGGTTGTTGGTGCCGGGATTGCTTAGAGCCTAGGAGCTCTCACCTTCAAGTTGCTAGGGTTTAGAAGGCTACGGGAATATTGCAGAGTGGAGATGGTGAAGTACTATACTCAGAACAGTACCTGACAGAGCAAGGCCAGAGGAGTTTCTACCGAGGGTTTCCAACCGAGGAACCCGGCTCAATGGTGCGGTTGCACAAGACGATCAGAGTAGGGGGCATCTCGACAGCGGCAGAAGGATTTCCAGGAGGGAAATCAAGACTCAGAGGGACTCCAGAAGAGAACTTCCAAACAAGAAGTAAAGACTCAGAGGAGTCGAGAAAAGATCTTCTAGGAGGGAAGTAGAGGAGAATCATGGTGCTACACAGAGTAAGAGACCAGGATAGACTGGACGGAGCATCGAACTTCGCAGTCTGGAAGGCCAGAATCTTATCCATACTTGACAGGAATCGTGTCAAGAACTTTGCCTTGAAGGTAATAGCTATCCCGGTCGACCCCAATGATAATGACAAGTACGAGGAGACAATGGCGAGGGCCAAGAGCATTATCCTTGACGGGGTCAAGGATCATGTACTACCACACATAGCCGAGAAGGAAACAACATTTGAGATGTGGGAGGCTCTCAAGACGCTGTACCAGCATTCTTTTGTGCAGAGAAGAATGCTGTTTGAGAATCAGTTGAGGTCGTATCAGATGAAGAAGGGAGAACTGATTGACACCTTCCTCAAAGGACTGAATGATATTCGAGATCAACCGACTGCTATAGAGGCGACATCGGTTCAGGAGCTGATGGTGAGGACAACCCTAAATGTTGTCTCAGAAGACTGGGAGGTGTTTCTCTAGAGTATACTAGGCAAAGGGACTCTCCCACCTTGGGATGAGATGTGGGTAGCTCTTTTCCAGGAAGAGATCAGACAGCAGTTGAAAATGGGTAGCATCAGCAAGGGGATCAAAGTCAAGTAGGTGGAGGAAGATGTGGCCCTAACATCTGAGGGAAAGTAGGAGAAGCGAAAGAAGAAGGATCTCTCCAAGATCAAGTGCTTCCACTGTGAGGAGATGGGTCATTATGCGACCCAGTGTCCAAGGAAGAAGAGTAAGGGAGAGTCTTCCAAGACTAAGGTAGCGCTAGCACAGGTAGAGAAGGAAGTTTTGGCAGAAGATGACTGTGCCATGAGTGCACATGCACCACTTGAGAAGAAGTGGGGAGACATCGAGCTGTAGTCAGGCGGACTATAGGCGATGAGGGGCAGGATCCTTGAGGTACCCAGCCTCTTGGATTAGACCTTGCTACGGGGGCCCTGAAGAGGAGTAGTAGGACTGGATGAAGTGGGTAGAGATGGATGTGGATGGAGCGACTGAGAGAAAAAGTCACTCGGAGAAAATAAGAAAAACTCGTTTATTGACATTATCAATTAAAAATAAAAATAATAAGGTGTTTCTAGAAGGTTAGAGAAAGATCCAAGAAATCTTTAAAAATGGATAGGGGGTCACTTCTCACTCATTCTATTTTTGTCTAACATTTCTAGAGAACTAATTTGGCTCAAACGAGTCTAGTGCAAGGTGTTAAGCGGAACACTTCAGCTGATTTCGGTGGACTTTGAGTGCCACCCTAGTTGGCTCTTTTGGGAGATTACTTCAGATCTTCCACTTGTGCAGACAAAAGATTTTGCAAGTGTTTGGAGCAGATTTTCCAGAGAAGAAACCCTTGGCTGAAAGGTTAATTGGTTTATCTATAATTGCAGGTTCGAAGTATATTGTGGAGGCCGAATTTACTAAAGTCCGAGTTTCCATTTACTAACGCTAAGTTTATTTTTCATAGATTTTTTTTTTGTAGAAAAGGTTATGGGACTATCTAATGGAACTTGTTTATACGAAGTTTTTAACAATTTTCATCCTGTAGAGCATGTCTCCGAAAATTTGAATCCACCACTGCAAGAAACACAATATCTACTTCTACCATTCGAGCTCAACTCCTTTGACTTATTTTTCAAATATCTTTATTAGTTGGGTTCGAGTGTATTTTCCGATGATCAAGTTAATTTACCATAGGTCATGATCAATTGTTGGAGAAGGTTGAGTTCATCATTGGGCCGAGTTCATTTTCTAGTGGATGAATTTATTTGTTGGAGACACATTCATTGTTGAGGCTGAATTATTTGCTAGGGTTAAGTTATTCACTAGGAGGCCGAGTTCATTCCTAGAAGCCAAGTTCTTTTCTCGAAGCCGAGTTTATTCCTGGAAGCCAAGTTCTTTACTTGAGGCCGAATTTGTTGGTAGGAGGCCGAGTTCATTTGTCGAGGACGATTTCATCTGCTGGAGGCCAATTTCACTACGGCCGAATTATCTTCTTGAGAGAATGAGTTTATCACTTAGAGTATCGAGTTATTGTTAGGTAGACTTTGCTTTTTGGGATCATGTTTCTATTTCAGAAGGTCGACTTCATCATTCTGGTCATCTAAATTAATTGGGTTATTTTTTCGAAGTTGTATTACAGGTTCTCAGACTGATATCTTGCATGTAAAACCCCAGATCAAGTTTAATAAAATTTTGGTTGTGCCTTGAAATATTTTGGTTGTTTATTTCATTTGCATACAAAGTTTTCAAAGAAATGCTTGCACACAAAGTGTTTGTAAAAATTCATAAAAGAGAAATTTAATAAAATTTTCAAGTTGTGATATCATATTTAAACAAGGAAAATTATAGTGGTATCAGAGTTGGTTTTCCTGCCATCCTGAGGGGTTTATTTGAAAAATGTTGCCGACCTAATGGTAGCAAGAAAAACTATTTCAAAAATTCGACAACAAAAATTTCACGAAGGTGATAGAGAAAATTGGGGCATGGACATTATCAAAGGCATAAAAGGAAAAAGGAAGTTGCAGATTTGAAGATGGAAAAACAGTTAAAGGCCAGGAAGCAAAGATTGAAGTGAGCCCTAAGACAACATTTGATACACCATTAGAGCTATCATATGAGGTTGATAACAACCATGGGTGTGAGGGGCACTTAGATCTAACTCGTGAGATTTATGTGGCATCTTTGTTGGATATTCTATTGAAGGATCAAGTTAGAGAGGTGGTCGAGAGGGTTGAGCATCCATCTGTGGGGTTAGCCATTAATGAGGGGCAAGTAGATGTAGCAACATTCAGCAGGGTCACAGGGCTTTCATATGAGAACCACCAAAGAAAGTTTGAACATCTGAGGGAAGGTCTTCTAGAGATGAAGAAGAAGACCCAGACACTTTGAGGCACCATCTTGCAAAATATCAGTGAACTTGAGGACCTTGGAGTGCTATGTGTCGAGTCAACAGCCAAGTTATCTAGCATTGGAGAATAACTAAAGTCCGTAATGAGGCAGCAAGGGGAGCATTCGTTGGCATTTCAGCACAGGCCTCTTCAGGAGTACATCGATAGGGCTTACAACACTATTAGCCCACCTTTGTGCATTGGAAAGAGAGAGGCAAAGTTTCCTAAATAAATCTGTTATGTAAAAAATTAGTTAATTTTAGGTTAATGTTTAATTTTAGGTTTAGTTAGATGAAAGGGCACGATCATAAGATCATGCCCTTTCCCAAAAGGTGCCTATGGCGGTATATAAGCCAGGCAACTGCAATTGTAATCTCATCTATCTGTAATTCATTTATTAATAAAATATTTATATATATATTTCTGAGTTTCAGAAGTTTTTACACTTCATCTGGTATCAGAGCAGGTTTCATCCGCCTGTTGGAAGAAGACACTGTGGCACAGTGTTTGGCATTCTCCCACATACCCGATTTCCTCTGCCCGCTGATCCCTGTTGTTCCCTACCGCAAACCCCGACGTCTGCTACACCATCACTGACACGTTGTTGACCATCCGACACCCCCATACATTTGAAACCACTATACAATCTTTGCGAAAATACGTGTGAACCTGTGGTGGATATCGTGACCCTTTTTTATGGTGTTGAATCTGCGTCCCTGTAGAAGCTGTAGAAGCTTCAATTACAACTTCTTATTAACCAATTGCGGATTTATAAAATTAACATTGCAGTCTCGGACCAGGCATATAGCTACATGATTTTGACATAGTTTTCTCTGATAAACATCTATTAAAATGTTGAAACATTCAATACTTGATACCTCGGACCTGTGCGTAGCATTCAATACTTGATACCTTGGACCTGTGCGTAGAAGGACCAGATCTTACATTTTCGAAACAACACCCAGATCTCAGATTGAAGGCTCGGACTACAGTCTTGTAGCTGCTTCTCTCATCTTCGGACCTGTGGAAACCGCATTAGTAAACAACCTTATCTCTTCAGCTCAAATTTGATTGCAGTGGGTTTTTTTGAATAGTCAAGGGGTTACGTTAATCAACGTGACAGTTCAAAAGTTAATGATATATATAAAATAATTA
>APFE031650807.1:56799-91051 GCA_000404065.3 Pinus taeda | reverse complement strand
AGCTAGCCTAAAATCATCAACTAAGGTTGAATCAAAAGGAGAGAGCCCTCTTCGATTGTAGGTGGGCTAGGACCTGCAATCAAAATATTGGTTTGTGGTTACCTTGGTCGTATCCCTATTAGGAGCCTAGGGACAACCTGAGTGATAACATGTTTGATGAAATTCCTGTCATGGCTAATAGGGTTCCGGCTAAGGCCTTGATAAACTATTCACTTTTGCATCATTGTTTCCTTGTACCTTACTTTATTATGAGATTTCATTCCATTCTGGGCAGTGGTCTGGGCTTTGGGCCTAAAAATTTGGCTCAAATCTTGGAGTCACTGACACAGAACTGGAAAGTTTCATCCATAGTCACTGGTATGCATCCCTATGAGAGCGAATTTATGTCTTTGGTAGCTCCCTTGCCCATAGCATGAGAGCAATTGAGCCTTAAATTGTCTAGAACAATAGTGGGGCTGAGGGAAAGGAATTTTGAGTGGATGAATTGTCTCACGAGGGTTCTTTTGATGATATTGGATGATTGTATCTTATGTTTCATCAATTCCACTTCCTTAAGGTCACCTAGGAGGTCAAATATGATCATAGTATCCTCTCATCTCATGTTTACCCTAGTTGGCATGGTAATTTGGGTGGATGTGGTAGGAGGGTGTTACAGAGTGGTATCAGAGCATGGTACAACTCTTGGACTGAATGGGTTGAATGTGTGTTGGTCATGCATGAATGTCAATTGAATGTGTGTCTCTTACACTTATATACTTTTTGCATTTTCTTGATGTTGGATTAGGGTTGTAGTATGGTTATCATGGAGCATTTGATGTTGATTTCATGAAGAGTAATTGACATGAGTATGTGACAGACTGTATATGGTTATTTGTCACTTAAATGTTGATTTTATGTCACCTACTTGCATCCTTGTGTTTTAGGTTAAATTTTGAATATTATGATTACATGCATTAGTCTTGTAGGTTGATTACAAGAACTAATCGATTATATTTGACTACATGTAGTAATGCATATTTGTAGTTGGTTAGGAATTGCTTATGCATATTGCCGGTTGCATGTAGAAATGTGTAAAATGGGGTAATGGTTGTTGTCATGCATGAGCTCATAGCATGCATTGTTGATATGGCCTTGCATTGATGGTTGTATCCTAGTTAGAGTGATGTTTATGTGTTGATTCATTTATTTTTTCATGTCTATACATTGTTATGATTACATTATACATGTATCACGTTGATTTGGTAATCTTGTAGACAAGGTATCCTCCCGAAGCTATAATAAGGCATGTAAATTTATTGTGATTGGTTTATCTGACATATTATGCATTGTAAGAAGAAAGAGACCAAATGGATGGCAAGTTGGTAGACTACGTAGAAACTCCCTATGCAATTGATAAGTAGTGTGGTGTGGGGCATAATTTTGATTTGGCAAATACATTAAGAAGCTTGAAGGAAGAGATGAGGAGTTGTAAGGCAAATAATGACTGGATCATACATGCACAAGAGAAGAAAATGAAGGTTAATGATATACTTCTTTAGAGTTTGTCAAACTTGTAGTGACAAGGGGCGCTTTAGGTTATCCATTCACGAGGATGGGACTAATGGAGCATATGGAAGAAGATCTACCAGTAGACATAGTTTAGATAGATCTGAGACAGAGTGATAGCAAATTGTTGGACACTCTAGAAAGGAGGGGCAGTGAGTACATAATTATTCTAGTTTTGGTTCTGATAGACATCATGATCATCGTCGCTATAATCCTTACAGGATAAATGATAGCGGGTACTTGCCAGATGAATTCAAAAAAGCCAAACCACTTACTTTTGATGGAGATGTGAAGAAGTCGGAATGTGTAGAGGCTTTGACATATGGTATGAACAAATTATTTTAGTTGCATGAGTACAAATATAACATGAAGGCTCAGATAACTATCTTTAGCTTGAAAGGTAAGCAGAAATTCGGTGGGAAGATGTTAAGTGAGTTAGAGACATCAGGATAGATGACTTGAGTTGGCGACAATTCAAGAGGCTTTTTAGGAATAAGTACTTGTCAGAAAATATTATGACAGTAAGGAAAAATAATTCTATGAGCTAAATATGGAATCAATCATGGATGAAGAGTACAGGACCAAGTTCTGGAGCTATTGAGGTATGCACCTTATCTTACTGATGAGAAGGCTAAATTTCAAAGTTTTGTGAGTCATTTTCCCTTAGCATTTAGAGATTGGATTGAGTATGATGAGCCTCGGTCACTTGAGGAAGTTATTGGGAAACTCAATCATTGTTCTGAGAAATCAAAGTGTAAGAATGAATATTATCATGGATGGAAAGGAAAGGACAAAGGTAGAGGTAAATGGTAGCATAAGATAACAAGGCCTCAACATGAAGATGAGAAAGAGAATGTGGAACCACAAAAGATATTTAATGCAGCTAGACAAGGACATGAGTCACAACAACAACATAGAGGTGTTGGTACTAGTTGGTTCGAGTGTTAGACATGTTGTAAGGAGCACCTTAAGAGAGTTTTTCCACAAAATTAGGGTGGTAGGCCTCAGATATACAATGCATAGGAGGTGAGACTATTGGGGAAATTGGTCATAGTATTCCATGTATCTATGCAGCAGTGGACAACAGGCAGGAAGAATAATACGTGTCTATCATTAAAATGGATGGTAAGCTTTGTGATCAAGTTATTTATATTTTGATTGCCCTTGGATCTAATTATAGCTATGTTAGTCCTGACTTGGTGGATAAGTGTGGTTTGAGTATGTAGAGTCTTGGTTAGTGCAATTGGCTACAGATACAAAGAAGAAATTTCATCATTGGGTAAGAGTTTGTGCATTTGATTTGAATGGTATGCCTACCGGAACACATCTAAATGTACTACCATTGGGATAATACAATATTTTATTGGGCATGGATTGGTTGTATCTTCATAGAACCAAGGTAAATTGTTATGACAAAGCTATTGAGTGTGTTGATGACAATGGAGAACCAAGATTCTTACAGGGTAAGAGGAAAGCCACATAAGTTAGGGTGGTGATAGCTATGCATGCAACACCCAATGTTGTAAAAGTTTAGGGATGTATTTTCTGAGGACATTATAGAGTTACCACCTCATAGGGAGGTAGACTTTTCAATTGAGTTAGTGCCAGGGCCAACTCCATCATTGAAAGAACCTTACAGGATGAGCGCACCTGAGTTGGCTGAGTTAAATTTATAGCTGAAGGAAATGTTGGAAAAGGGATAAATTAGGCCAAGTGTATCACCTTGGGGTTCACCAGTCTTGTTTATGAGGAAGAAATATGGTACCCTCAGATTATGCATTGAGTAAAGGTAGTTGAACAAAGTGAATATCAAGAAAAAAATATCCTTTGTTGATGATTAATGACTTGTTCGATCAGCTGAAGGGAGCAGTAGTGTTTTCGAAGATTGGCTTGAGCTCTAGATACCATCAGGTACACATCAAAGAGTAGGACATTTACAAGACTCCATTCAGGACCAGGTATAGGCATTATGAGTTTGTTGTTGTTCCATTTAGCTTAACTAATTCTCCAACTACATTCATGTGTTTGATGAATATTTTGTTACGTCCATATTTGAATAAGTTTGTTATTGTGTTCATTGATGATATAATGGTATATTCTAAAAATGAGGAAGAGCACACTGAGAACTTAGCCATATTATTGTGGTTGTTTAAAGAGCATCAGTTATATGCTAAGCTTAGCAAGTGTAGTTTCTTTCAAACTGAGGTACACTACTTGGGAATAATGGTCTCCAAGGAGGGTATTGTAGTAGATCCAGAGAAGATAAAGGTCATCATGGAGTGGGTAGCTCCTAAGAGTGTGGATGAGGTAAGATCTTTCATGGGCCTGACAGGCTATCATAGGAGGTTCATCAGGAACTTCTCAGAGATTTCTTATCCCATTACATCATTATAGAGGAAAGTAAGAAGTTTGAATGGACTGAACATTGTGAGGCTGGTTCTGAGAAGCTCAAGTAGTTGTTGGCACATGAACTAGTGCTACATATTGTAGATCTGGACAAAGAGTTCATAGTATGTACAGATGCTTGCAAGAAAGGACTTCGTGGAGTCTTTATGCAGGATAGATAGCTGGTATGTTATGAGTTCTAGAAATTGAATGAGCATGGGAAGAACTACCTGACACATGATCTTGAGCTAGTAGTGATTATACATGCACTAAAGGTGTTGAGGCACTATCTTCTTGGTAGGATATTTGTTCTCATGAGTGATCACATTGGGTTGAGGTGTTTATTTGACGAGCCAAATTTGAATGCTAAGTAAGCTAGATGGTTGGCCACGATCAATGAGTTTGACTTTGAGATTAGAGACATCAAAGGCAAGGAGAACCAAGTGGTAGATGCTCTGAGTGAGTGGGTACAAGTGAATCAATTAGCATTTATGAGCTCTTATGGGATAGATTTATAGGACAAGTTCTTGCGGGAAGGACAACACGATGTCAAATATATGGAGATTGTGCACAGGTTGCAGCAGGGTGTAGGTATAGGTGATAGTATATGTACAAGTATAGGTGATGGTATAGGTATAGGTACAGGTGTAAGTGCACAGGTCATGGAGTATTATCGTACACCAAAGGGATTGGTCAAGTTCTAAGATAGGATATATGTACTGGATAGCAATGAACTCAAGAAGGTGAGCTTGAGGGAATTTCATGTGAAACCTTATTCGGGTCACCTAGGTTATGAGAAGACACTCACAGTAGTTAAGAGATATTACTATTGGCCAAATCTTAACAGGGATGTAGAAGAGTTTGTTGCTAGATGTTTTGACTGTCAGCGAGTGAAAGAAGAGTGCAAACATAAATTTGACTGCTACAACTAATCACTATTCCCAAGTTGAAATGAGAGGTCATTTCCATGGATTTCATCACAGCTTTCCGAAGACAATGAAGCAACATGATTCCATCATGGTCATTGTGGACATGTTAACAAAGGTTTCACACTTCATTCTGAAAAAGTCTACATTCTCAGCTAATGATGTGGCATAGGTATTCATTGGAGACGTGGTTATACTACATGGTGTTCCAAATAAGATTGTGTCAGACATGGATGCGAGGTCCACTTCCAAGTTTTGGAAGGAGTTATTTGTAGGTTTGAGCACTAATTTTTCCTTCAGAACAACTTATCATTTGTAGATAGATGGATAGACAGAGAGAATCAACAATATATTAAAGGACATGATGAGGATGTATGTGATGCAACAACAACATAAGTGGGAAGAGTATCTCCCTTTCATAGAGTTCACATACAACAACAATTATCAGGAGTCAGTAAGGATGAGTCGCTTTGAGGCATTGTATGGGTGAAGTTGTAACACTCCCATTAATTGGAGTGGTACAGTTATCAGAGTATTGATTAGACTAGATATGTTGGCAAACATGGAACAAGAGATGCATGTGAGCAAGAAGAATCTCAAAGAAACCCATGATAGGCAGAAGAGTTATGCAGATAGGAACAAATTGTTTAAGGAGTTCCAGGTTGGGGAAAAAGTGTACTTGCACATCAAATCGAGGAAGAGCTCCTTATGGATTGGCTCATGTTCCAAGTTGACACCACAGTTTTGTGGACTCGTTAGTATTATTGAGAGGATTGGGCCAATAGCATATTGACTTGCACTGCCTCCAATAGTAAAATTCCACACTATTTTCAATCTATCTTTTTTTAACAAGTATGCTAGGGATGTTGATCATGTAATTGAGTGGTTTTTATTGCAGGTGGAGCAAAATGGAGAATTCCATATAGACCATCAATATATATTGTACAAAAATGTGTTCATGCTCTGAAACTGAGCTATAGAGCAAGTTAAAGTGAAATGGAAGTAATTTGGGACCGATGAAGCTACATGGGATATGATGGCTCAGATGTGGGCTATGTATCCTTCCTTGTTTGTCAGATAAGGAAAATCAGACTTAATATGGTGGTTTGGTAATTTCTTATGGTGGTTTGGTGATTCCTTATGGTGGTTTGGTAGTTGCTTTATGGTGGTCTAGTATTTGCTTATGATGGCTTGGTATATGCTTCATGGTGGTTTAGTATTTTATTTATGTTGGTTTGTTATATGATTTACGGCCATCGATATATGCTTTATGATGGTTGATATATTCTTTATGATGTTTTGATATATGCTATATGATGTTAGTGTATGTTTGATATATGTTTTGGTATACGATTTGGATTATGTTTTGGAAAATATAGTTTTGATGAAGCTTTTATGTCTACACCCGTGTATGGATGTAAATATCATAACAAGCTATGTGATAAGGCTCCATTGTGTGATATGGGTTTCATGCTATTATGATATCATATGGTTATGTTATCATGATGTAGTTATGTTATATGAGTTGGCACTCAGCAAGATGATCATTGTAACTGTCATAATGAGTTGTGACATAAAGATCCACTATGCAACATATTATCATGTTGTCATGATGTTCTTCTCTTGAGAAAATATTTCATTGTAAATACTGTATCGAGCTATGTTATAAAGGTCCATGAGAATTATGTACTCCTTGATAATGTTCTTGAGGTATATGTGTGATTGGACACCGAAGACGGTGCCCCCTAAGGGGGCAAGGGGGTTCTGTAATAGCCTTGGTGAAAATTCCATGTAATAAAGTTAAGGAAAAACAACCACAGATGAATGAGACACTTATTCCAAACTGAATGTTGGGAAAGACATCCTATAGGGTGTTCATTTGGTTTTTTATGGCTAAGGAAGTTGGAAAATTCAATGGTTAAGAAATTAAAGAGGCTAAATGACATTTTGACACAATTATTTATGAAAATAAGGGAAATTAGGAGAAAATGGAGGTGAGAGGTCACAAGTTGCATGTGAGGAGGAAAATGAAGAAAATGGAGGCCTCATTTATAAAAAGGCTTGTAAGGATCAGTTGGTAACCATTTGTTAGTTTAGCTTTGGATTTCTTTCATCGTTCTCTCTCTCTCTCTCTCTCTCTCTTATACTCTTCGACACTTAGAGTTTCTTAAAGAACTTTGGCATTCGAGCAAGAAAGGAAAAGAAGGAAAGAGGAAGCAAAGATCAAGCAGGGAAAGGCAAGATCAAGAATCTACAATAGGCTTCATTGTAGGTATCCACTTCCCTTCCTTGCTAGATTTTGCATGCATGGCATTACATGTGGTTCTTTTCTATCATGGCATGGGTTTTTCCAAGTGTGATAGTGTTTTCCAGCCTAGCATTTCCATTTCCAAATAGGCATGGTGTGATTGGCATTTTCATGTTCGTTTGAGCTAGATTGCCAGATGGATTCAAAGTTGAGTGACGTGGATCTATGAAATGGTAGAATGCATGACATAGTAACCCCTAAACCAGACTATGGGTTGTGGTGAAGACATATTTTATGTTGCCTCAAATGGCATAGGAATCCTTGCGGTGTATGACAGGATATACGATAAAGCCTAGAGGTGTTTTTCTCTCCGTTGGCCCTAGTAATCCCAGGTTTGGGATATGTGGTAAAGCCTAGAGAGTGGGTCTTCTTTTAGGGCCTAGTGTTCTAGGTTTGGATTGCAGTAATGACTAAGAGACTAGGAGATAGGAAACTTTCTCACATGTAGGTGGAGAAATCCAGTGGCATCCATGCTTTTTTGGCCTAGTGACCAAGTGGAGATCATAGTAAACCTTGTTATGATGTGTTCATTTTGTTGGCCTAGTGATTCAGGATGGATTATAGTAAATCCTAGTTTCTATTGATGAGGGTGAGGTGGTCTAGCATCGGTATGCCCTAGTTGAGTTCTTTTGGTTTGAGTCCCACATTCATGCTTGGAATATGGTATGATGGTGATTGGTTTAAGAGATACTTCTCTCAACCAATCTATGGTCAGGTGGAATGTGGTAGTCCCATCTCTAGTCGGTTCATTCCATTGATTAATGAGAAATTTTTTCCATTTATTTTCATGTGAAATGCACTGGTACATATATATGGATTTTAATGGTTGATATGTTTATTGTAAATTTGTTCCTATTATGCTATATATATGTTCATTTTATGGCAGTAGCTATGTTTGGATCTCAACATGTTTTCACCTGTATTTGAATGGATATTGTATCTATCACCTAATAAGTGATAACACAACAAATGACATGAGGAAACAATGGTTCATGTTGATTATCAGATAAGTAAGAGATCCCTACACTTAAATATGTTATTTACACTTGTAGGTTAGATTTCGATCATATGTTTGATGAAATGCCTGTCATGGCTAGTAGGGATCTAGCTAAGGCCTTGATTAACTATTTACTTTTGCATCATTTTTTCCTTTTGCCTTACTTAATTTTGAGCTTTCATTCCATTCTCAATAGTGCCTTGGGCTTTGGGAAAAAAAAAGTGGCTCAAATCCAATATTTGTTGGCACATAACTGGAAAGTCTCGTCCACAATCGTTGGCATGCAGGCCTATGAGAGCAACTTTAGGCCTCTGGTTGCTCCCTTACCCATAGCATGAGAGCAACTAAGCCTTAAATTGTCTAGAATAGTAGTGGGACCCAGGGACAGGCCACTTGAGTGGCTAACTTGTCTCTTGAGGGTATGTTGATGATATTGGATGAATGTATGTGTTGTTCTGTCAATTCCACTTCCTTAAGGTCACCTAGGAGGTCGAATCTAATCATAGTAGCCTCTTGTCTCATGTTTACCCTAGTTGGCATGGTAATTTGGGTGAATGTGGGAGGAGGGTGTTACATGCAGAGTTTGGATTCTTTGGGTCTATGTGTTTATAGCCATATCACAATTCTACCAGATGGCCAAGTCAATCCAATTTGTATATAATGATGAAGATAATCATGAATACATTTATACAATATTAAATTCCACACTTTCCTTTTGGTCTACAACTTTTACAATGACATTGGTTAATAAATAAGAAAAGGGAAAAGAGATATATTTGGTAGTTGGCTTAACTCTTGAGTGAGAATGGAGTCAAAGTAGATTCAAAATATTCTTTCTCCATTCAAATTGAGGTTGCATATAATGTTTTCGAAGTCATTCGTATTCCATTTTCTCAAAGTTTATGCTACTTTGCCAATTTTTAGCACTCCCATAAAACTCTATAACTTGATGATAATGCCATGAATTGGTAAGACCATAAAGATACTTTACTTTAGATGGATCAACAAGGACACAAAATGAGGTATGGAGGGATCCCAAATATTGAATAAAATTATATGTGAACATCTAGAGGTCTTATTTGGCAAGGAAAGGAAGAACTTTTATTTTTAACCTACAACATGTGAGTGCGCAACAAATCCAAAATAGTGTAGAGATGTTGTATGTTTTCATCCCACATCAAACTAAAAATCAAGATATCATCAATATAGATGATGAATAAATAGGCTATGTAAGGATGGAAAACCTTATTGATTAGGTGCATAAAAGTCATTGGTGCATTAACGATGTCAAATGGTGTGCATCGATTTGAAAAAGACTTTTTCAACTTCAAATATTGAATATGGAGAGTATGAGAATGCAACACTACAATCCATTTCATTTACCTAACTAACTTTAGTTGTACTCATTTATTATGTTTCCTCACCCATCACACTTGTATAGGAAAGTTTGATAAATTCGATGTTGGAGTGGATCACAAAACAATTGTAGCTACACAAAAATTCAAGTCAATGCTCTTTCAAAGAAGTCTACCAATAAAAAAATATATTCTTGCTTATGGAAGGGCATCAAATCATTACCACACCGAATTATAATTTAGACTCTACTTGGAATCCTCTAGAAATTGTGGACAGATCCTCATCCTCACAACTAACATAAAACTAGTTTAGTTTATTGTACATGTAAATCTTTGATATCTTCGTAGAGAAACATCCGCGATCATATACGATAAATATTTTGTATGTATCATCCATGTTTGGGATAGAATAACCATCAATAGTATGGTAGCAATGGGGAATCACTTAAGCCAACCAATGAGTTGTAAGAACATATAACATCCCTCTACAAGTCAGTTGAGTTAACTAATGACTGGAAGTCAACATTATTGGCTTAATCCACCGAGTTGGCATTACAAAACCACATATATATTCATTACTTTTCAATTAAATAATTAAAACAATCACATCAACCTACTTAGTCATAAAAAAAAAGTTGAATTCACCTTTGATATTGACCATTTTGTGAGAAATCCAAGCTCTAGGTATCTATTAGTATATTAACCAATGAATTAACTAGTGAATTATTTCAAGAACATAGATACTGTGATCTAGGTTATAATGCATAGAAGACCATAATCTTATAAAAATTCTAGAGATCAATTTGACTGATTTGACTTGAATTTTCTCCCCAATCATCGAATATTATTGGATTGTTTACATCATGTACTACAAATGCATTGATTTGGTCATTAATTTATCGAGAAATTGGCTTGCAGTGAATAACACATACTCCCACTTTCTTTCAATGATTTTCATTTTTCTTATTTTGTAGGATCACAACATCCACATTCCACAAGCATGTTCTTAAAAGAAGAATTCCACACTTTTTTTTACCTTGAAGGATCCTTAGCGTCCACAACAATTTTTAGAAGCGAACTTCTCTTGAGCAACAACTTATCACAGATATATTTATTTATAGATTTATATTATTTGTTATTTTCTTCTTTTAGGTTCAATTTTTCACTCTTTTATTATAGATTTTCTATATCAAAATTGGGAACATCAATTAACTTGCATCTTCAAAAATTTGTCTTGCAACATTTTCAATTAATTCATTCTCTTCGGTTTTCTCCTTTGTAGGTTTGAACCACTCCATTCGTTGTTGTTTTAACCTAGCAAAACAAAGGAGGAAATGATGTCATATTGTTATAGGAATACAATAGTCATGAATAGACTACATCTTTGGAACTAGAAAGAACACACACACATATATGCAAAGAACAACAAATTATCGAGATGAAATTCTAAAGAATTTTCTTTTAGACTTAGTTATATTTATACATAGTTGATATAGTTGGAGCGGTTGTACCCACTCACAACCAACATTCATTCATTTTATCTTACACATTTACCATGGATTAATATCATTTACATGATACAAAATGTCTTATGACAATATACGTCTAAATATCCTTACAACAAGTAACACACTCTTTCCATAAATCAATAGAAAAGAACCACTCTCAAATTCTCAACCATTCACACCAAGCTCATAAACTCATCACAACTCAACCATATAAGTGCAACATATCCCAACAAAAGCATTCATCGCGTACACACACACAAACATGTAAGGCATGAGTAACAATGTGCACACTCTAGATGTGCTAAATCCAATGCACCATCATTTGATCTTCATAGTAGCCTCATGCACATGAAAATGCATGACATAAATGTGATCTAGCAATATGAGCACTAGTAATATACCAACTATGCCATGTAAGAATACTAAAGACATATGAGGAAGCCACAAAAAAGAAATGTCAAATAGATGCATAACAAGCTCCTTGATAATGAGAAAAATTTGACCAATCTGTAGATCCATTTGGAACAATAAATGCTCCACTTGAATGTGTGAAATCTCTTTAATCACTAGTATTCTAAAAAAACTCTGATCAAAATGGCCTCAACAAATCGAACCATTAGAGAAATTTTGAGCTAAAAAATGGGCCTCGACAAAAAAATGTACAACAAAAGCCAGTTTTTATAGGAACACATAGGATTCAAGGTGATGATGTCAACTATGGGGGATGATTCACCATTTTTGGAGTATAAAGTAAAAATAAAAAATAAAAAAAAAAAAAAAAAAAAAACTTCATTTTCAACTTATATCCCTATGATTTTATGCAAATTTTGATAAAAAACATTCGTTGGATGCAAAATTTAATTTTTCATCCAATGAGTACCCATTTTTCATAATTTTGATGTACCCTACTACAAAAAAAATGTGAAATACATGAGTAAAATCCTAGGGAGATAAGTTGAAAATAAAAGTTCAAAAAGTAGTTTTCCTTTTTTTTCTCTGCAAAACTTGATGAGGTCATCTAATCTTATTTTATTGTTTGCAATATTATTTTATAATAATCCTTAGGAGTCCCATTTTTTACCTAAAAATTTCTCTAATGATTAGTATCATAAATCTTGTAGAATATCTTCAATATAAAGGAGATGGGCATCAACAAACTCTATCTACAAGTTACTATGAGAGAACCAAAATAATATAACACCACATCTTTCCATAAATCATAACAATAACTACATTAGTCAAGAAAATAGGAGCAAACCCTAGCTCGCACCCAACTCAGATGAAATATGAACCTTGAACATCACATGGGGTCATATGCATGTTTTCCATGTCATTAAAACAACATTACGATCTCAACAAGAAAACTTCTTCAATGTTATCAAAAATCACATATGGTTGATCCAAATGATATCAAAATGAAAGTAAGTATAAAATATTTAATAAAAAAAAAAATTGTAAACCTCATGTATCTCCTTGTGAGCTCATTCATCACCTTCCTAAAATGAAAATGTGCCTTCATACTGATGAGCCCCAAAATTGGGTAACTTATTGGGCTCATTTTTCCTAATTTTTCTTCATCAATCCACAATTTTTCATAGTTCGTGCATGTTTCTGAGTATATTTATGCTAATTGAATGAATGAGGATAGTCACTTTACCAAGAAGGCTAACACGTGGTTAGATGATAGCCAGGCACATGGGAACGAGGGTGAGGATTCGTAGGAAGGGTGTCTCCTGCACTAAATGGCTCCTTCCTCGAATTTTCCACCCCTAGCTCGGAGTTCAGCAAGCCACCAAAAACGATTCCCAAGGGCAGCCGAGCAGTTTTGTGAAAAGTGATCGTTTACTGGCAGTTTGAACAGCTGATCCCCTTGAGTCAAGGAGGGTTGTTGGGGGACCTCGTAGTGTATAAGAAGGAATGCTTCCAGCCTTCGTAGGTTACTTTTGGAACATTCGTATTGTGCACTCTAGTGCTGCTCTGTTTTTTCTCATTTGTGGAGCCTTTGCTATAAACATTTCTGTGACACGGTTATTTTCTGAATAATGGAGATCAGTTACATTTTTCTTCAGTTCTGAGCTTCTTGTTAGGATCCTGCAGCTCTTGGGGTTGGGCCCAACCCAAGTGACAGGATTTCCTCTATGTACTATTATATGTTTTTGTTGCTTTTCATTAATTTCTGCTAGTAGGTTACAATCTTGTTTGGTCATTTAGTTCATTTTTGCTGATAGAAATAGTTACTCATGTTTTAAGTAGATTTAATAGGTTGGTAACAAAAAATAAATTCAAAAAGAGCTACCAAGCAACCCCTGATCTCACCTCTCCCTTCTTGGGACCATGAGCTGAGACCAAGGTGTCCTTGCTGCCATAAAATCATTGCCTTGCTTCTTCATGCAATTTCTAGTGTTAGATTCTTAGTTGCAAAAGTTGGTTCCAGTTGTGATTACATGCTCAGATCCATTATTGTTTGGTTTCCATAGTTTATTTATGTGATTTGATGCCAATAAACTGTTGTGCATTAGGCTTATGGTTTCTAGGTCAAATTAGGTTAAAGTAGTTAGATCGTTGGTTTGCATAGTCTTTGTTTGATCAGTTTTGGGAAATAACGTGCAGAGTACCTGTGATACCTCCTCATCTATCCTTACGCCATCCATGCAACTTGCTTCGTCCTCTAACTTAGATTCTCGCCTCTCATTTGCCACGTTTTCTCACTTTGCCCTAGTTCCTACATTCGCGCCCAACATCGCTCCTCCTATCTTTGAACCAACCCAATCGCCTTAACCACTCTCCATCCTCAATCACCAAGTCCTAGACCTCCTCACACACTTATCTCACCCCCATACCCACTTCTTCACCCTTCTACCACTATCAACCCTTCAAAATTCCCTTTTGGAACATCCTATAGAAGCTATAGTACATCCTGTAGAACCCCTGCAGACTTCCTGTAGAAGCTCACGAAAGCAGTCTCCTGAGATCCAATCACTGTGAAACTCTGTAGAAGGGTGATAGGGACCCCTTAGGCCCTCTTCTAACCTTCCCAACCTCCTGCAAGCATTTCCTTTCACCAATCGACCTCTACACAGTAAAAAACAGTTAAAAGCACATGCATAATAATTCTGCCAACTCACTCAAAAATACAAAAAGATGTTTCTTTTCAGATTCCTCTTTAGACGTAGCTTAGAGACATGCAGTTAACCTTCCCATGAATCAATGGCATCTTTTTCAGTAGCCTTCATCCCTTTTTCTTGCATTAGTAGGGCTAGTTGGTAAAACAAGGGTTTGCTAGGGATTGCATTTCCTTTCAGCTTTTTAATTTCTTTCTACAAGTAGATTAGCTTCCTTCGAGTTAGCTTTTGTCCATCAATTAAAAGCTCCTTCTAAAAGCTCATAGAAGTTGGCTTAAGCTCCTAGCGGACTTGTGCCAGCTTATCAAGTGACAGTTGCAGCAAGAACTAGTACTTGTGCATACAACATCGTCGCTTCTAAGTTTGTTACAAACTACTGGGTTGATAAAAGTAAAGAAGGGAGTCCCAGGAGTTGGAGCATTATTGCTGCAATGCTAGAGCCCACCATATTTTTGGCGCCATTGCCAGGGAAGCATCTGAGTACTTGTGATTGCTGCTTTTCTTCTAATTTCTACTACAACCTTCTGCTAAGTAGTTTATTTCATTTCCATTCTGCAATTTCATTTCTACAAAATTAAATTAGACATTTCCTGCTTTCATTTCATTTCAGCAAGCATAGATTAGATATTTCCCACTTTCATAGATTATCATTTCAGTTCTAAAATTTCATTTCTGCAAGCGTAGATTAGCATTTCAATTCCGCAATTTCAATTCTGCAAGCGTAGATTAGCATTTCAATTCTGCAATTTCAATTCCGCAAGCATAGATTAGCATTTCAATTCCACAATTTCCATTCTGCAAGCGTAGCCTAGAATTTCATTTCTGCAATTTCAATTATGCAAAATAGATTAGTCCTTTCCTGCTTTCATTTCAATTTCGCGTTTTCATTTCAGCGAGATAGATTTTAGTTAGTTGCAGTTCGATCTATTTCAGTTTTGTAGGTACAAGCAAAAAAAAAGCAAAAATCAACCGAAAAGATTTTATTTCATGCCTCGTAGGAACAGAGACCATACCGAAAAATTCTTATGCAACACCCCCACCACATCACTGAGTCACCCTTCTCTCTTCTTCAGTGGCAGTGATCTAGAAGAACCTATAGGTGAACCTCCAGAGATATACGAAGATCCTGTAATAGAAGAAGAGTGAGAAAACATTCCTCTTGAGACCATGGCTGAATGCAGAAACGGTATAGAAGACAGGGAGAGAATAAAAGGAGCCTTTCCGATCCAAGAGATCAATGGGGACATGAAAATGGAATACATAAGTCCCTCAGCCTTACCTCACTTCCATGGATTGATCACTGAAGACCCTGATACCTTCTTGTTTGAGTTTTTTGTCCTTTGTCCAACTTATGACTATGCAGAAAATCAAAAGTTGAAGCTCTTTCCATCTACCCTCAAGATTGCATCCCTACGTTGGTTCATGGGGTTACCCTGAAACAGTATCACAACTTGGGCTCAAATGCAGCAAGCCTTTAACAACAAATACCGGGACTACTGTAGGTCAAAGGAAATGAAGGGAGAAATCTTTCAGATGACCAAGGGGAGCGATGAATCTTTAGAAGACTATGAAGAGAGTTTCCAACTTAGTTATAAAAGGGCCAGGTGCACACTTGACCCTAAATCTCTGAAGTCAGTTCTACTCCGAGGAGTCCCTGGAGACCTTTTAGATACCCTCCATTTGCTAGCTGGCAGAGACATCTACCAACTACCTTATGAGGACATAAATAGTGTGTTTAGAAACCACTCTAGGGCAGTCTGGAAAAGAGGTAGGGGGAATCCACTTTCAGCCAGTGCCACCTTCTCCAAACATGATTTTACAAATCAAATGGAAGACCTTAAAAGTGAGATGAGACAGACTCTTGCCATGCAACTGGATACTTTCCAAATCCAACAGAAGAAAGAGGAAGCTGAGAGGGCTTTGGCCATATTTTGTCCCAGATGCACAAGGAAGCATCCTAAGAACGAGTGTCCATTGCACTCGGTAGAGGTGTGTTTCGTTTGTGAGGAAGACCATCCTACAAATCAATGCCCAACTTTGCCTGGATTTAAAGCCATGTACCAAGGGGCCAAGGGAGCCACTGAACCACTCTACTTCCTCAACCAAAGGAGGCCGCATGGATCCAGACCTTACCAGCAGTGGATGCAGGGGACATCCCAAACTTATTATCACCCCAACCAATTCACTCATATACCTTCGTGGAGCCCCCCTGCTCATCCTTCCTGGTCCACACCTCCTCCTTGGTCTTATCCATCTCAATACCATACTCAACCCGCTACTCATTCGTTTCACTCCCATGTTCAACCACAACCTCAATGGAATGCACCTCAGCTAGGGAGGAGGCCCTAATACAACTCTCCTCCTACTATTTTGCCTCCACCACCTACTCCACCTTAGCCATTGCCTCCTGCTCCCCCAAGACAACCCTAGATGCCTGCTCAACCAAACCCGAACCCCAATAATTGACAGGCCCAGCAGGTCTACACTTGAGAGACAACATTCCCTACCTACTCTGTGGAGATTCAGGAGATCAACCTACGATCAGGGAAGGTCCTCCCAGATCACCAACCTCCTCCAGAGGATGAGGAAGGGAAACAGGAAAGTGAACCCAAAGCCATTCCACCCTTTCCTGAGAGACTAACGGTAACCACATAACCAAACTCGGAGGAGACTAAACTTCTGGGAGAACTTAAACAGTTGTGTGTGAAAATACCACTTCTCCAGCCCATAAAAGATGTACCAATCTACAACAAATTGATCAAAGAGAAGTGTTTCAGGAACCCAGGCTAGCGCAAGAGAGATGCCCCAACTATCAATGTTATAGGACAACTGTCCGATCTCATGTTGGGACAAGTGATTTGTCCAAAATATTTGGACCCTCGAAGTCCTGGAGTTGATGTCCACATCAATGGCACCATCATCCCTCACACCTTGATTGATTTAGGGGCCGCCATTAATGTGATGACTAGGAACACCATGCTCAAACTTAACCTTCAGAGTTCCCTAAGAAAGACCTCGGTAGTGCTGCAGTTAGCAGACCACTCCACCATGACTTCCGAAGGGATTGTGGAAGATGTCCTAGTCTCTGTTGATTCTTGGGAGTACCCTGCGGACTTCTTGGTCCTGCAGCGAAAGGAAAAACTCACTGGATACCCCCTCATTTTGGGAAGGCCTTGGTTGGCCACTGCATATGCTTACATCAATTGACGAGCAGGGAACATGACCATCAAGAATGGGCCTATGTCCAAATATCTAGTCCTATATCCTCCTGCCCAACCTATGTTAGAACATAATTTACCTCTCTGGTTGAAGGAGGGAGACGAGGATGAAGTCTACTCCGCACCATTGTGCAATGCAAAATCCACCAGGGCAGGTCCTCAAATCGAGGATGACCTAATTGAGAATCAGATTCAAAATCCACCTCCTAGTGTGCTGCCATTAGAGGAGTTGGTGGAGGGAACCCAACCCAGCGCTCTCGTGGACTTCTGTGTGGCTGATCCGACCTCTCCCAGAGTTAAGAATGTGGAATTTGGCCCTGAAAGAACCTTAAAGATCAACTCATCCCTATCTCCCTCTCAGGAGAAGGAGCTGTGTAGCTTATTGAACCACCATTTGGATGCTATCGCTTGGAGCTATAAGGAGATGAAAGGAGTCCATCCTTCGGTCTGTACCCATCACATTTACATCAAAGAAGATTACAAACCAGTTAGGTAGCCTCAGAGGAGAATGAATCCAGCCCTTAAGGACATTGTCAAAGAAGAATTGCAAAATTTGTTGGATGCCAGATTCATCTACCCGATCTCTGACAGTGAGTGGGTCTCTCCTTTGGTGCTTGTAACCAAGAAAAACGGGAAGTGGAGAATCTGTGTAGATTACTGAGAACTTAACAAAGACACCAAGAATGACCATTTCCCTTTGCCTTTCATAGATCAAGTGTTAGATGGACTGGCAAGGAAGAAGTTCTTCTCTTTCCTAGATGGGTTCAGCGGGTATAATCAGATCCAAATCAGCCCGTTGGACCAAGATAAGACCACCTTCACTTGTCCATGGGGTACCTTTGCCTACCAGGTCCTTCCCTATGGGCTATGCAACGCTCCTGCCACTTTCCAGAGAGTAGTACTGAGCATATTCGTGAAGCTGGTTCATGATTCGGTAGAAATCTATATGGATTACTTTACTCCTTATGGGTCCAACTCCCAAGAAGCATTGGCTAACCTGGGAAAATTTTTAACCAAGTGTATTGAGATGAACCTGTCCCTCAGTCCCGAAAAATGTGAATTCCTAATGACTAAAGGGACCGTGCTAGGTCATACAATTTCTCAGCAAGGATTACAGGTGGATCCCAACAAAATTGCTACCATCCAAAAGGTTCCACCTCCTCAAAAGGTAAGATATGTTCAGAGTTTCCTAGGCTTAGCAGGATACTATAGAAGATTCATTAGAGATTTCAGTAAGGTAGCCTCGCCATTGTTTGGCCTTTTGGGGAAAGATGTTGAGTTTATATGCACTGACAAATGTCAAGAGGCTCTACATGAGCATTGAGTTGAAAGATAAGCTAGTAACCACCCTGATCTTTAGAGGTTCGAACTGGGCCCTATCTTTCCACATCCACACTGATGCCTCGAACAAAGCCATAGGGGCAGCCTTGGGACAAGTTGAGGAGAAACTGCCATATGCCATCTACTTTGTTAGCAAAACCCTGTCCAAGGCAGAGTTGAACTATACTGTAACTGAGAAAGAGTTCTTGGCCGTAGTCCATTCCCTAAACAAGTTCAGACACTACATCACTAGTTATCAAACATTTGTACACACTGATCATGCTACGATTAGATATTTAATGAATAAACCTGATGTAAATGCTTGTTTCGTTAGATGGTTACTTTTGTTGCAGCTATTTGATTTGACCATTGTTGACAAGCCAGGTAAGGAAAATTTTGTTGTTGACTTTCTGTCTAGACTAGATTTGCCTGAAGGTGAAGAAGGGACGATAGATGATCAAATGTCGGATGAACACTTGTTTGTTATTTCATTACTCTCTCCATGGTTTGATGATATAGCAAATTACTTGGTTTCAGCACAGTTCCCTCCACACCTAACCTCAAAAGAAAAGAGAAAAATTATGAGGAAAAGTGCCCCATTCACTTGGATTGGGGGAAACCTGTTTAAACTTGGCCTAGATCAGATCTTGAGGCATTGTGTTAGGGAGGGAGAAGTTTTTGACATACTCCTCACTTGTCACGATGGGCCCTGTGGAGGCCACTTTGTAGCAAAAAGGACTCCCTTCAAAATTCTACAGGCGGGCTACTATTGGTCCACTCTTCATCAAGATGTCAGAAGATACATCAGTGGATGTGACCGATGTCAGAGGATGGGGAAACCAACTCCAAGGGATGAGATGCCCCTCCAACCTCAAGTGACTTTTGAGCCATTTGAGAAGTGGGGCATGGACTTTGTGGGTCCTATCAATCCTCCTTCAAAGTAGAAGTCTTACATCATTGTGTGCACAGACTACCTGACAAAGTGGATAGAGACAAAGGTAATCAAGGCAGCAACAGAGGAAAAAGTGGCTAAGTTTTTGACGGAAAATATCTTCTACAAGTTTGGCTACCCAAGGGAATTAGTCATAGATGAAGGAAGTTAGTTTACCTCTAACCTGATTGAAGACTTGCTCATTCATCACAAGATTAAGCATAGGACTTCCACCCCTTATCATCCGCAAGCAAATGGGTAGGTGGAAGTCACTAACAGAGCTTTGGAAGGGATTTTGACTAAAGTAGTGAGCAGCAGCAGAAAAGATTGGGTAGATTGCTTGGTTGAGGCCACCTGGGCATACAACACTACTTGTAAAGCTACAACAGGTTTCACACCTTATGAGTTGGTCTACGGCAAGAAGTCTTTCTTGTCCATAGAATTCAAGTACAACACATTGAGGTTGGCAGCTCAGCTGGACCTAGACCTTAGCCATGCACAACATGAAAGATTACTACAGCTGAATGGAATGGATGAACAGAGAATGCAAGCCCTCCTCCACTCAGAAGTGATCCAACTCCATAGAAAGATATGCCATGACCAGCACCTTAACAAAAATCAATTTCAGGCAGGAGATTAGGGGCTACTCTATGATTCAAGATATAAGGATTTTAAAGGGAAGTTGAGGACAAGGTGGCTAGGACCATATACAGTGGAAAAATGCAATGGTAATGGTTCGGTTCTCATTAGCACCATTGATGAAGAAGCCATCCCCATGCTCGTCAATGGTCATCGATTAAAAATCTACAGGAAACCCCTTTCTAGGCAGGAGTTCATTGAAACTTTGGACAAATCATTGTTGGTAGTGGAGCAAGGCCCTGTCTCTACTCCACCCACACCTTGATCAAAAAAAAAAGAAAAAAAAGGAGAAAAAAGAAAAAAGAAAAAAATAGAAAAATGAATAAAAAGATCCTTGGGTGAAAACCTCCTGGAGGCGCCCCAACTATCTTTATGCTTCAAAAAAATAAAAATAAATAAATAAATAAATAATAATGTTTGTTGAAAAATTGCAAGTTGTAGAGTTGTACAAATCAAGGACAGAGGTCGGCTTTAGGCCACAGGCACACCTCACAAGCACTTCCTCCATGACTATCCCCCTCTCCTAAGATTTGATCACATTCGGGTCATGATTTCACCTTCTACATGAAGTTTTGGGCCTTCTATAGGAAGCACTGTAGCTTCTACAGGAAGCATTGTAGCTTCTACAAGAAGTTCCTGTAGACCCTCCAGACAGGCCAGAATTGATCTCCAGAAAGAATTTAAAAGTTGGAGTCTGCCTGATAGGTCTATGAGCACCCCTCCATCACCATATGTAACCCTGTTTCATCTCTTTGCACCTCCACTGCACCCATCCTGTTATCAGTTCCTGCACAGTCACACAAACAAAAAAACCATTTTTTCTTCATACTGCAACAAGAATTTTGCAGTAGCAAAATAAGCAGTGATGTCTTCCTCACCTTACCTACCGACCTCCATCTAGACTCCTCATTAGCCAAATCTTTTGTCAGCAGTGTAGCCCTACTCGTTAGCATGCATCCCAGGAGGAGAAGAATCTACAAGACATCCTACAGGAATCCTGTAGCAGCTGATCCCTCTGGAAGACACACTCTAGAGACATGGATAGCCGAAAAAAAATAGAAGAAACATGCAAAAGGAGCTCATTTTGAACGAGAAAATATCGTCAACAGCCAAAGCCAAGCGAGCCTGCGCATGCAACATCAACGAATGACGAAATGAGTTCTAAGGCCTGCGCATGCAGCATCAACACATGAAGGAATGGGTTCCAATGCCCATGCATGAAGCAACAACAAACAAAGGAGCAGTTCGAAGACCCGAAGTCTACAAAACACGGTCGTAGCCACACAGGTAAGTGTCTAAACTCATTCGCCAATTGTATAAACCATATTTCAAAAGTTGCATGCTTGTGGAAATGGTTTGGATTGAAGGGAATCGATGGCTAGTCCACTGGCCACCCTCAGCCAGCTACGTCACCTCGTGAGATCTGAACAAGCCAGTTGCATAGCCTCGTGAGATCTGAACAAGCTAGTTACACTGAAAATCGCCGTCGAGACGTGCCGCCAACACATGTGGAGTGTCCATTCAACGAAAAACCGTCGAGACTGGTAGTGGTGGCGGCGGTTAATGGTAGAGGAGAGGTGATGGCAGTCAGAACTGCACAGAGAAATTATGGCCGTGACATTGGATCAACGGCCCAGTCCAGCCACCTCACTCCCTCACCACGAATCACACTGAAATTAAAAGATACCCCACTGAAACCCACACCACCTTCTGTCATTTTGAACTTGCAACGTCCTCGACTAGAGTACGCGTCTGCTGCTTCCCACAAACTATTAACTAGTCATCCTCTGCTAGATTTTCTACTTGTGTTCAAAATTCTCCCACGTATCAGGCTCACTCAGAGGCACAGTGACATTCTACAGGAACAGGGGAGGTCTTCTATAGGAAGAATCCTACAGGAGATACTGCACAACTTTCCGGAGCAGGGAAGCTTGGGATCTTTTTCATCATCGAATTAGGAGCTCTAAGCAAGGTAGGCCCGAAAAACTCCCCTATGCATGGTATGTTTTGGAAAGGTGGTGAATTGAATGGTGTTATATTGGGGAATCAAAGAAACTTTTTACTATGAATTGAAAGAAGAGTGTTTTCCTGTGTATTGCACTGGGTTTCCCAGATGTTTCTACGTCAAGATTCTCCTCCACAGTCCCTATTATTAAAATTCTCCTATAATAAAGACATATGTAGCTATGAGATCCATCTTGTGGATGAAAATTTTATACTTGCATATATGAATTTGTGCTGAGAAGAAAACTTGGTCTCTGTCCTCTGCCTATAGAAGCAAAACTCTTCCTTTCATAACCATATAGCTGAGAGCTTAGTCACAACAGTCTTGAAACCAGGGAATTGTTGCTCATTGATATTAAACTGCCAAGGAATTCTTCCTTGAGTCTAGGGGGAAACCATAAAAAAAATTCCCTTTTCTGACCAAAGCATAAAAAATGAGCACTCTCACCATGCCAGGGGGATTCATAAGAATGGAACCCTCGGACTCCAGCAAATTTCATGAGAATCATGAGGTGGTGAAACTTTTCACATGAGCCAATTAGATGTCATTCTTTGACAAACTCCAGGGTCACGACGAAGAGATAGCTGAATAATTTTTAATGTCCCTAAGATCTCAATCAAAGACATAGGCCACAGTCAATTTTAGAGGTTTGACCCTAGAGCTTACCCCTGAGCTCATTAGTAGATTTACTGGTCTGCCATTAGGGATATCTTGGAGCAAAGAAGATAGGACATTGGGCCAAGCTGCCAAGAAAGCATTCTTCCTACTCGAGGAACATCTTGTAGAGGACAAAAACGAAGTGAGGTGAGCCAACTTGCCTCCTCTCTGGAGGGAAGTCAGTTTCCAAATCATGAAGTATATTACCTGTGAAGGAAGATTCAACATTATCTATGGTTATCATTTCAGGTTGCTGTGTGAATTTAGACATGGAATTGATTTACCTCCAGAAATGAAACTAAGCAATCCTTATTTTCTTCTTCAGTCACTGGTTGAATGTGGGACAAAAATGAATGAAGGGATTCCAGACTAGTTGGCCCATCATGGGCTTATCAAATTATTAGTAGAAGATTCCTTGCACACCTACATTGTCCCCATATCATGGGAAATATTCTGAAACATGTCTAGGGATGACAATATCACAGTTTTGGCCGAATATATCACCCCATCTAGCAGTGAGGAAGAAGAACACATTGAAAAAGGTGAGAAAACCAATGATGAAGAAATGCAAGACATTCAGGCAAAGCAAGAACAGAGAGGAAAAGGAGAAATAGGCCAGGTTACTGAGCCTAAAATAGAGGTGTAGACAAAAACACAAACACCATGGGAAAAGAGGATGCAGAGTAGGGGAGAAAAGGATAAAAAACCCCAAATAAAATTGTCACAGCCAAAGAAGGCACGTCCAAACAACAGGGGAAGACACATCCTCAAATAGCAGAAACACAGCCAGAAACAGTTGATACAGGGGCTTCTACAGGAAGTAGAGAAAAAGAATAGCAAGAGGAGAAATCACCTGAGACATTGGCAAGAGAGGCAACAACCGTGCTTGCCGCTCTAAGCACACCTCCAAAACAAAAAGGGAAGAGAAAAAGGCAAACTTCCCTGTACTTTAAAGCAAGAAGGAGTACACAGATCAAAGTAGGCAGACCCCAGCCTAAATCAGAGGCACCAATTTTCATTGAGGACACCACCCCTAAGCTAAAAGAAGAGTCCCCTACAAAGATATCCATCACCTACGAACGAGGAAGCCCAAAAACTTACACCTGGAAAGAGAAAATTAGGTTGGTGGACTCAAAGACAACTCTATAAGAAGCTGAGGAATCTCTACAGGAAACTCTGGCTAAGCTAAGGGAGACCAAGAAACTGGAGGAAAAGGTAGCCAAACACTCACAGGCAGAAGAAAAGATAGAGAAAATATTATAACCTAGCCATGAGACTAGCTTGGGCTCATACTATAACCTGTTAGAGGCCAGGAAGATAATTCCCCAGAAATTTGCAGTGCCACTTTTCTTTGCATTGGAAGAAGAAAGAATTAGGACTCACACTTGGATGAAGATTGCTAAATCAAAGGGAGTGGAAGACATAGGCCACCTGGAAGAACAACTCAAGGAATCAAGAAAGGAATTGGCTATGGTAAGGCATATGGGGAGCAGTCAAAGGGCCAAACTACAGGAAGCGAACGAGATGCTGAAACAGTAGCTGCAGCTCCAGGGAAGTCACAGAGAAGATAGTTCCCCCATCTTGGGAGAATAGCAGCAATAGGAAAGGCCTCCAGAAGACAAAGAGACCCCTGATGAACAGTAGAAAAAGGACGGGTTGCAGGCTAAGGTTGAGGCACTATCAAAACAACTACAGGAGAAATAATTACAGGTGGCAGGGGAAATACAGTCTCTAAAACACCAGGTACAAGAAAAGGAAGCCCAATTGGCCTACATGGCCAGCTGGGCAATGGAAGCTTTACAATGTCAGCAACCAGCCAAGTCATATGCCTTATACCTTAAAGATCAATGGTTGCAATTCCAGATTAAAACCTTGGCCCAAAGGGGCACCATTCCATTTCAAAATTAGCATCAATTCATGGCCTTGTGTGACAGTAGCTCGGTAGAGTATAAGGCCAAATTATCAGAGTTCTATTTACACAAGCTGGCCCTTCCTAACATGAATTTGTGGGACCCCAACACTGTAGTGGGAGACGTGCAACTTATGGCCATGGCCTCTTCGTTAAACCACGAGGATAAAAGGGTAGCAGAGATCCAAAATCTCATGAACATGGAGCTAGGGGAGCCACTCATGATCAGAGTAGAGCTGGAAGATCCCTCAGCTTTGATATATGCCCACCAACACTTGGCCAATAACCCTCGGGCTCTACCAGACTACATTGAACGGCAAGCTCAAGCTATTGCCCATTTCGAGGACATGGAAAGACTGCTGGGGGATAACTGCATGCATGCTTCCACAAGAAGGTGGAACACACTGTCCCACAGTCTGAAAATGAGAGAATACCACACCCCAACAAGGAT
The DNA here is from genome assembly GCA_000404065.3 of Pinus taeda. Classification (NCBI taxonomy): domain Eukaryota; kingdom Viridiplantae; phylum Streptophyta; class Pinopsida; order Pinales; family Pinaceae; genus Pinus; species Pinus taeda. Next base: position 65,775 of record APFE031650807.1, on the reverse strand, counting down.
GAGGGAAGCCTTGGCAAGAGTACCCCTCTATAAGAAGTCAATGCAAACTCTACAGGCCAACTAGATCAGCCTAAAGTATAGTCCTCCCTTGCTCTTACGACTACTAGAAGGAGGCAAAGAAGAAGAGGAACACAACCAGTGGGAGGAAGTAGAAAGAAAAGTAGGATTTCATGACAAGGAAGAAGACATCACCTCAGAATCCTGGGATGTGAGAGAGGTGGTCAAAGCAATCAAGGATGATGAGCTGGACTAGTTTCTCAGAGGATGAGCAACCCATTTGGGAGGGGGGTGATGATGAGCCCCAAAATTGGGTAACTTATTTGGCTCATTTTGCCTAATTATTCTTCATCAATCCACCATTTTTCATAGTTCATGCATGTTTTTGAGTATATTTATGCTAATTGAACGAATGAGGATAGTCACTTTACCAAGAAGGATAACACGTGGGTATTACAGATTTTTGGACAAATTTTGGACCAAGGCCAAGCATTTATGAGCTAGATGACAGCCATCCACGTGGGAACAAGGGTGAGGATTCGTAGGAAGGGTGTCTCTTGCACTAAATGGTCCCTTCCTCGAATTCTCCACCCTCAGCTCGGAGTTTAGCAGGCCACCAAAAACGATTCCCAAGGGCAACCGAGTAGTTTTGTGAAAAGTGACTGTTTACTGGCAGTTTGAGCAGTCGAGCCCCTTGAGTCAAGGAGGGTTGTTGGGGGACCTCGTAGTGTATAAGAAGGAAGGCTTCCAGCCTTCGTAGGTTGCTTTTGGAACATTTGTATTGTGCAATCTAGTGCTGCTCTATTTTTGCTCATTTGTGGAGCCTTTGCTGTAAATATTTCTTTGACATGGTTATTTTCTGAATAACCAAGATCAGTTTCATTTTGCTTCAGTTTTGAGCTTCTTTTTAGGAGCCTGTAGCTCTTGGGGTTGGGCCCAAACCAAGTGCTAGGATCTCCTTTGTGTACTGTTATATGTCTTTGCTGATTTTAATTAATTTCTGCTAGTAGGTTACAATCTTGTTTGGTCATTTAGTTCATTTTTGCTGATATAAATAGTTGCTCATGTTTTAAGTTGATTTAATAGGTTGGTAACAAAAAATATATTCAAAAATGGCTACCGAGAAACCCCTGATCTCACCTCTCCCTCCTTGGGACCATGAGCTGAGACCAAGGTGTCCTTGCTGCCATAAAAACATTGTCTTGCTTCTTCATGCAATTTATAGTGTTAGATTCTTAGTTGCAAAAGTTGGTTCCAGTTGTGATTACATGCTCATATCCATTCTTGCTTGGTTTACATAGTTGATTTACATGATTTGCTTCCAATAAACTGTTCTGCATCATGCTTATGGTTTCTAGGTCAAATTAGGTTAAAGTAGTTACATCATTGGTTTGCATAGTCTTTATTTGATCAGTTTTGGGAAATAACGTGCAGAGTACCTATGGTACCTCCTCATCTATCCTTACCCCATCCATGCAACTTGCTTCATCCTCTAACTCAGATTCTTGCCTCTTATTTGCCACGTTTTCTCACTTTGCCCTAGTTCCTACATTCGCGCGCAACATTTCTCCTCCTATCTTCAAACCAACCCAATCGCCTTAGCCACTCTCCATCCTCAATCACCAAGTCCTAGACCTCCTCACACATTTATCTCACCTCCATACCCACTTCTTCACCCTTCTGCCACCATCAACCCTTCAAAATTCCCTTTCGGAACATCCTGTAGAAACATCCTGTAGAAGATACAGTACATCCTGTAGAACCCCTGCAGACTTCCTGTAGAAGCTCACGAAGGCGGTTTCTTGAGATCCAATCACTGTGAAACTCTCTAGAAGGGTGATAGGGACCCCTTAGGCCTTCTTCTAACCTTCCCAACCTCCTGAAAGCATTTCCTTTAACCAATCCACCTCTGTACAGTCAAAAACAATTAAAAGCACATGCATAATAATTCTGCCAACTCACTCAAAAATACAAAAAGATGTTTCTTTTCAAATTCTGCTTCAGAAGTAGCTTAGACACATGTACTTAACCTTCCCAAGAACCAATGGCATATTTTTCAGTATCCTTCATCCTTTTTTCTTGCATCAGTAGGGCTAGTTGGTAAAACTAGTGTTTGCTAGGGTTTGGATTTCCTTTCAGCTTTTTAGTTTCTTTCTGCAAGTAGATTAGCTTCCTTCGAGTTAGCTTTCATCCATAAGTTAAAAGCTTCTTCTAAGAACTCATAGAAGTTGGCTTAAGCTCCTAGCGGACTTGTGCTAGCTAATCAAGTGATAGTCCTGGCAAGAGATAGTACTTGTGCATACATCACCATCGCTTCCAAGTTTGTTACGAACTACCGGGTTGATAAAAGTAAAGAAGGGAGTCCCAGGAGTTGCAGCATTATTGCTGCAATACTGGATCCCACCACATACAATATCTCTTATATGGTTGCACCTCCAATGATATACATGAGAACCAGGATGTGACCATATGCTCCCGTTGAGAGCATGCGGGCCTCGATTTTTGGTGGGTGTCTCTTGCTCCTCCTTCCTCTTCCATACTTTGATAGGATGATCTTTGGCATTTGCATCACCTTGTTTCTTCATCTGTGGATTCGCTTATATTATCTTCTCTATTTGGATGGATCATCTATAACACATGAGCAACTTGCAATATCCCATATCTTGCAATATGTGACTAACAAACAAAGGAATAGTCCCATACATTCCATGGATATATATTCTACTCCTTGCATATGCCTTGCAATCAATAGACCTTTGTCCAAAATCATTGCATGAAAAATGATAACCATAAAAATGACTATTATACCTGACTATTGATGATCTTCATGATGAGGGAAATCTTCCTTGCATGCTTTCTTAAGGTTGGTTCTCATTTGGCTACTCCTTTTATTAAAAGGACTTGATCTCTTTACTTATATAATATTCTATATTTCCAAAGTTTTGATATTTGAAACACTTGGAATTTCTCATTATGGGAGAAATACATTCTCTTGGTAAATTTACTTTTCTTGGATCATTATTTTTCTCCTTTATTAGTTGTTGGTATTTTTAATGAATCTTCTTTTTCACAATGTCACTAGTTGCTCCAATATTTTTTAATTTTCTTGTGGTAACTTCTTAAGTGCTAGATTTGTTCCTTTCTAGGTCTTCCCTTACAACTCATCTACTTAAGATTTTAGTCTTTGACACTAATCTTCCTTTTCCTTATGCTTCTTCCTCACTCCTTTGATTTTCCTTCCTTCTTCTAGCTGAGTTTTTAATTCAAAAATTTCTTCCTTGAAATTTTTCTCTCTCTTTTCAATAATTTGAAGCGATTTCTTAAAATATCTATCTACAAGTGATACCTTTGTACCTTAGCCAATGTTGTGATAAGCTGAGTTTGATCTTTTACTAGTCTCTTATTTTCTCCACTATTACTACTATTTTCTTCTCCAAAAGGATTGCCTCCACTTATACTCGAAAGATCAAAATCAACCGATTGGTTATCATCTTCTAAATCATCAAACTCAAGGCCATCATCATCACTACATTTTCAAGATGGACTTGGTAATTCTTCACCTTTCTTGACCAACAAAAAGACGGGTTATTTTGAATATAAAATGTTTTTAACTCGTTTCTTCTTCTTCTTATTTTGAGACATCTTCTTCTTGTTATTGGACTAGTCCACAATCTACTCCTGAGTAGTTAAGCTTCACTAGAGATAGCCCGCTTTGATACCACTAGTCATAAATGTAGGTTACTACCAAGATGGGGGCTAAATCAATAGTGATGGCTCTTATAAAAGTTTCACTAGTTGATTAATCCTTTAACCGTTTACAAAAGGAAATACATAAGGAGATATTGGAAAATAAAACTGTTGTAGCTGCTGTTATGCCCTCCAAAATTTTGGCTTGTACTAAATTTCAGAGTCTTCCTATGTCTTTTACATCGTTGTCGTGAACATTGAAGCTTATTTCATGAGATTTCTTGTAGTTCTTTGTTCCCTATTGCATGTTGAGTTAAATTTCATCTTTTGGCATGTTTGGCTATCGCTCAATGTTTGCAAGCCTCTTCTAATAGTTTTAAAGGTTTGTCTTTGGGTATATAAGTTGTTCTAACTATGTAACATCTGTCACACACAATCACAAAGTCTTGAACATTTTCGGATAAGTGTTGTCACGGTTTCCCTAAAGTCTATCTTAAGTGTTGCACTTGGCATATCTTGTTGTAAGGTAGTCACACAGAGGTAAATTATTTTTTCATTTATTAAGATGATATATGTTGTGGTGCCACCAAAGTATGTGAAATGTGTGATCATAGTCAAGGTTCATCACAGTTCATCACCCATCCCACACATGGCCATTTTCAGAAACAAATTCCAAATTGAGCAACATAGCTCCGTCGAGCCCTAACTGAATTACACATTATGTAATCTCAACCCTTTAGGTTGTGACCTTGCTACTTGATACTGAAAAATATGTAGTCCTTGTCTCCCAGGGCTATTTCACTACACAATTCTTATGACTCACTCTCGATCTTGACCCCCAACATTGTGAAGTTATTTCTTCCAGCTTGGATTAAATGTTGCACTTTCCATATTCAAGCCTCAAGTTCATCCCCTGAATGTTTGAACTATGTAATGCACAAAAGCCCATCCTCCCTTGACACCTAAAAATGTGAAGTTGGCTCTCCTAGTGTCATTTCCCTCAGCCTGACCCACCTGAATCTAGAATCTATGGAGTCTTGACCGTCAGGCTTCCCTGAGTTAAACATTTTGTGTAGTCTTAGAGCTCAAGCTTTTCCCCTCACTACTAGAATTTCATAATGCATAGTCAATGAGCCCCTCTTCCCATCCTTTCACTTGTTCTGAGCTCAGTTGGTGAATTAGAATGCATCATCTAATATTATGGTGTTTTCGGATGGATTGTGTCTCGTCATGAGTGAACTGTAGGAATAGGTACACTTCCATGTCATGGAAAGATGATAGAGAAAGAGAAGGAGCGAAACATGCCTAAAGACTCTATTGTAGCTATAATCACAAGTTGATGAACCAAGAGAAAGAAAAGGGACACAAGTTTGCAACTACCATCCAAGACTAAATATCATTGAAGATTCTGCATCACTAATCCATGCGGACGTGAAGACAAACTATCCTCAAGAAGACGTCCAATAGTTAGCAACAATAGTGACTTGACATTTCCACATCATAAATCAATCCATGTCAGTAGTGTCATGTCATTTCATGAATGGTCATATGCCACATCACTATTGTGGATCATGTATATTGTATTCAAAATATACTGTAAAGTTGAAGTCCAAAGAAAAGTCATAGGTAGTCAAATAGCCATGAGGGTAGTCAAATAACCTTGGTTATATATACTCCCTAATTATATGAGCAAAGGAATTTTCACCTTAGCTACTCCTGCAAGGCATTAAAGAGATAAACTAGTTCTTTTAGGAGCAAGGAGTTGCTCCAATGCTCCACTATTGGGGCTAGTGATGCACATTGTAAACATGTGTCTTGGAATCTTTACTTAATAACATAAGCCTTCAAGGCCAGAATGTTCTTCGTGCATGGAAAATGAATGCTTATAGGACTATTCTGCAGATGTTTGTATTTCATGTTTTCTTTCACATGTGCTAAGGTAGTTGAACAATTTTGGTTATTTTAATACTTATCTTATTGATAATGTGTTGTGATGGTTTTATTTTTGTCCCATCCTTGTGGACTATTCTGCGAGATATTAGACAGATCTTTCTTCATTTGTTGGTTGTAACAACCACCACATCCACTGTTGACTATTTTGATGGATGTTAGACAGACCCTTTTGGTTCATGTGTATATCTTCTTGGGTGGTACTATTACCTCTCACCTAGAGGCTCACTTTTCTCTCCTCCTCACAGTAGAATAATGTCAACACAGATGTAACTGAACACTCACAAGGAACACTCGCTTTGTTTTTGAAGACACTGCTGCATCCTTCTCTTTTGTTGACTGCTAGTTCCAAAGTAAATATTTAAGAATTCGACAACCAAACCTTTATACTAGATGGGACTCCTACACCAAATAGTGTGAGGTCTAATTGGGAGTTCACATCAGGGAGATCCACTAAACTTTGGCGAGTCCATCACCATCAACATTTATGGTGGTAGAAGGACGGTAGCTAGTATTTTATGGCTGATAAACCCACCAACCCCATCATCCCATCTTCTAGTCACGATAAAAAAAATCATTTCACCTCCCCGACTCGTGCTTCTGAAGTTGGTGACTCTTCATAGCCCAATCCTAAATGTGAAATCCCATATGATCAGATTTGGGCCATCCACCCTATAACCCATCATTTTGAAAAAGTTGTTGGATTGATCCTGGGAGTAATAAGTCTTCCATATTCTCCCAAGAAGAGAAATACCACCCCCATGGTGATAGTATTTTCTACTCTTGAGGACGTGGTTGTTGCCACTCTTAAAGAATTAGCAAACTATGTGGAAAAATAAGAAGAGCCTCCACTCTTTCATGGGGTTGATGAAGATAATATTACGCTCTCGGACAAAACCTTTGGCAAGTCATGTGCAGAAGAGGAAGAGGAAGAAGAGCAAATAATATTCTGAAATAGAAGAGGAGGATAGTGAAGAAGAAGATATGGCAGACCAAAATATAGACTGGATGACTCAAGGCCCACTTGCATTTCCGAGTGATCTACATAATATGCCAAATCATTCAAAAAAGATATTAAGTAAGGATGACCCTGATAAAATAGTTAAGGCTAAAGACCACCTAGAAAAAATTTACCTACATCAACAAACACTTTAGTTATGTTACACTGATGTTGCATGTAGACTTTTTCCATGTACCTTGGATGGTTGAGTAGTTGTATGGTATCAAAACCTTCCTCCAAACTCGATCCAAAATTGGATGCGTTTTAAGAAGACCTTCCTTGTTGGGCATGGAATCTCCCCAAGGCATGTTTTGGGGCTTAAAGCCCAAGTTTTGACCAAATATTGTTGGAAAAGCTCTGTGAATTACAAGTGTGGGGCGCGAAAGTATGATAAAGTCACAGGGTTGTCCACCATAGTTTTGTAATATAAGGTCAGTTGGATAGAACTACCCATGGTCCGTAGACCATGGGATTGTATAAATAGATAAATGATATAATTGTAAAAGATAACTAAGGAATAATGAAGAGAATAGAGGAATGATAAGTCTAAGTGATTGAGTCGAAGTGTAAAGTGCGTCTGTGGGTTGTAGAGTAGGAGAACGCTCTACAATTGAGTGCATAGAGGCCTAGTAGTCCACAGCTAAGTGCACAGACCCCTGCAGCTGAGTGCATCGGGTGGGTTGAGTCCGTAACCATTGGAGAATCAATAAAGAGTATTTTTCTATTATTTTATTTATCTTTTCCTAGTTTAATGCATGTTTGGATATAATTTGCAAACATATTGTTTATTTACTGCATGAAATTGTATGAATGTTTTCTATTGTTAAGTATAACTTGATACATTTAAGTAAGGCGAAGGTGCTTAAATATTACTGGAAGATAAATAATATCTCGGGTAATAGTGCAGAGTGAGGCATAGCCCCTAATTAGGGTTGCGCAAAGGAAGGGTATTAGGCTGCGAGGAATGGAAGGTGCATGAAGCTATCTACGTGAAGGAACAAACAAAGAACTAGCCAAACCTCTCATACATCTCAAGGGTGTGGAAACCTAGTTCTAGATGATCTAAAAATGGGGCTCTTAGGTTTCTTTTCTAACTTACAAGAGCCTCTCCCACTTCAAAAGCTTTAAATATTCTAATTCTTAATGATTAAGCAGTGCAGAATTAAGAAATGCTTGAGAACATGGGTGTATGCTAGTATTTGTTTTAAACTGATTATATAAATGCATATAATACTGAGCAATGTAGCAGTAAAAACAAACACATAAGACAACAATTTAATTTGGAGTTCACCCAAAACTCTTGGGCTACGTCTCCTTGAGCTCTAGTCAACTTGACTAAGCTCTATGGGGTTATGGTATAAGTCCTTTTTACAAGCTCTTCGATCAACTCCTACTATTTTCCACAGAAACATTGGGTTCAAACACCATTTTATTCCTTGGCTCTTGAAGCTCTCAGCTTTCTGGACCTTGGCTCTGGCTCTGGCTTTTTAGCTCTCGCTCTAACTCTTGGCTCTAGCTCTGGATCTCTAACTTTGGCTTTGGCTCTGGCTCTTCGACTCTGGCTTCTTGGCCCTTTGCAACCTTCAGCTCTCTGTCTTTTTTCTTGAACTTGAAGTGACCCCAAAGGCTCCCTCAACTGCTTGCATAGTAGCTCTTCAGCTCTCTTTGCTCTCTCTCAGCTCTACTACTACTTTCAGCATTCAACTTCCTCTGCATTGAGCTCTCTACCTCCTTTTAGGTGAGCTTTCAGATTTTTGGCTACCCCACTATTTCTCTTTGTGCAATCATCCTTCTGTGGCTCTTTTTCTTCCTTGTGCGTTGTCTATTTGACTGCCACCTAGCTCTTAGCCTCTGCCCACTCAAATACTTTTTCTAGCGTTGCATAATGCATTCACGAGAGGTGGCCACCTATTCTAGAATGTATGAATGCATTGGTGCTTGAAAGTCCTCAGAAACAATTGTTCCCTGTTTGCACAAAGAACGCTATAAAACATGGGAAAACCTGCCAAATCTCTATTTATCGGACTTCAAATGTCCTTAAATCGCACCTTATATTTCTATCGGGTCCACCCACAAGTCCTTGTTGCAAGTCACCATGCCCCTCTTTGTGGTTTCCCTTTGTATTTTAAAATTACATAAAAGCATTGAAAATATAACAAAATAGGGTTAATGCGGACTTGAAATAATATTCATTTGTATTTCGTAACCCTATCGGGTCTGGTTTCATCGCATCAAGCACTTCCCTTCATATTTCATTTAATAAATGAAATATGAAAAATACATAGAAAATGTTCATTTGGCGGATTTCAAAATATATGGAATGCCGCTTATAAATCTATCGG
>APFE031650807.1:0-26299 GCA_000404065.3 Pinus taeda | reverse complement strand
TCATAAGGAAGTTGTGGAAGTAGATATATGAATCAGAGTTTGGAAATGAAAAGTTTTATTAATGTGATAATATTGATTCACCCCCCCCCCTCTCAGTATTATTTCCAACACATTACACAGTGGAGTTTGGTGAGACCCCTGTGCAAAAGAGACGAGGGTGTCTTGGTGACTTGGTGGAGTCACCCACCCATCGTGCAGAAGGTTCAGGTGTGAAGTGCGGTTGGCAGCTCGTGTGAGGGCGCGCCCGCCCAACTTGGGCAAAGAATCTTGGTTATCACACGGAGGTGTGAGAAGTTGTAAATTTGGCTAAGTATGAAACTTGGTGTTTCCAAATATACTTGTAAAGCTTTGTAATATTGAAATATTGTATAATATATTGTATTCGGGTAGACTCATTATTCAGGGAGTTGCCCATCCCTTTGTAGTATGCAATTGTGTTCTCTTATATAATTTCTAATGATAATGAATGTGTATGGGTGTTGAATGGTATAAAGGAAACATAATAATTACTTGGTTGAGAAACAAAAACTAAGTAAGACATATGGTTAGGCGTAGTCCATGAACATAAGTATTGGTGAAAAGAAAGTGTTTGGTGGTGCCATACCTCGCCAAGAGTGGTTGAAAGACTACCGCCGGCCTGGGGGCATGATAGTTGGTATCAAAGCAAGGTTGCTCGTGACAAAGTGGTCGAGGAGCTGATGAACAGGTTCAGGTGTTGAAGCATTGAAGCTAGTACACATCGATAGGTGATATTGAAGCTAACGGTTGAAGCTTGGAAGTAGGTACTTGCAAGTGAAGGAAGTTGTTTCACATACAAGTGGAACAAGGGCTGGTTCAGGTTGTAAGCAACTTGGTAAAGTTGTTGGATGGTTGAAACTAGATTTCAAAGAAGGAAATTGTTAGCAATTACAAGTGAATCTCAAATTGGATCTAGTCATGGTGTGAAGGATGCTTCGCTAGCATTCATTGAAAAGGTGTTGGAAAGGATGGAGGACTTAGAGGCATCCTGGACTAAGAAGATGGACTTGGTCAAGAAGGATCAAGAGGAAAATTAGAATATGAGGGAAGAGATCAATGAACTCCAGACTCAACATGAGTACGTTGATCTTATGTGTACACAACTTGAAGTGAAGGTCAAGGAGATTGAAGAGGAAAGAGATCGAGGCTTGGCAGATGTTAGAGCCTAAATCTTCCTTAGGCTGAAGGAAGGAAAAATTCAGGGTAACCACAAACCATGCTCAGTCTGGTAGCTAGCCCTACCAGCACAGGAGAGGGCTCTCTTTGTGTCACGCTCAGTGAATAATCAAAACAATATGTTCTGAGATGACTTGCAGTGAAATATTGATTTTAGGCTAGTAAATAAATATGGATACAAGAAGAATTTTTTTATAAGCCTGAGTTTCTGGGATGTATGGGACCAACGAGTAGCAATGAGCAGAGAATTTAACACAAAGGCACATATTACTTCGTGAGGCAAGACAGGCGAAAAGTCTAGCAATTAAATTTGAAATAATGCGGAATGGAAAGATTGTTTAGGAGGGGGAAAAGGGCATAAACACATGAATCCTTTTCAACAGAAGAATAACACAGAACGTGAAACTTTCCCATAGGAAGAGCATTAAACATGAATTCTACCTTATCTTACTTAGAGAATTTCACTGGAAATGAATATGAATGAACTATGAAACATAATGAAATACATATGAAACATAAAGGGAACACATTTGCTACACTCACACCACATGAATCTCATGAACCAAAGCTGTTGCCTTTCATTAATTCTCTATCAAAATATATAATGAAGAACTAAGTTTCTCTCCCACAGTCTCCTAGAAATTACAGCCAACCAACCCTTTGCAAATGGTTTGCATACAATAAATAGACTATGGCATGAGGAAATAGAACAACCAAGATTTGGGGATTTTTTTGAATCATTAAAAAGTGGAAGTGGAAAGCCAACCATTAGTTACAGGTGCAGTGTTACAAAAATGAAAAATGGCTTGGGTGACTACTCGCCTTCCTTTGCCACTTGGATAGAAGCCAACATTTAGTGGAAATACTTTAAATGTTGCCTTAGGTGCTGAAAAAGGTGTAGTGTAGATGAGCGGGCCCACTTGGAGAAAGTCGTGAATTGAAATGTTGCGAAGTGGAAGTGGTTTTGGTCTTTTTCTCTATATGCACCGCGCCCAAATTTATATGCGCCGGCCCACTTTGGAGGTTGTTTTGAGGTACTGGAAGGAGTCCAAATTGTGCCAAAGTGTGCTTGTTCGAAAGCATGACCTGTGTACTTTCCAACCCAAGTGGAATTTCTGAATTTTGGTGCTCATTTGCCCCTCCAAAACTTCCTTCTCCCAAGACTGCTTCCTGTGTGTCAAAATAGGGGCAGAGAGGTCATTGTTTGAGTGTTTTTGACCTCCTGGAGACTCAAATCATGCCCAAATTTCTTGTCCATGCACCAGGAGGCATGATGTTTCATGCTGAATCCAAAAATGCAAGCCATTTGTGATTTGGAGCTCCCAATCCTAAGCTCTGCGCCAGTGGTGCGGCGCACAAGGAGAAAAACCCTATGTTGTGACCAAAAATTTGTCATGTGACCAAAAGTGCCCCAAATTTCTTGAAATTTGGGCTAGAGATCCTATATGAGGTGCTATACTAAGCCATAGAGGCTTCAGCCAAGATTCGAAGCCGATCTTACTCTTTTTGCCTCTTTTGCCTCTTTGTCGCTTTGCTCCATTTTGCCCTCAAACTCCTTATCTGAGCCTTTGAACTCATGTTATGTGCTCTGTAGTGATAAGCCATCTACCTTAGTATGGTTTTTTCCCTGTCGGCCTTCTCTAGTAGTGTCTGAAGGTGGATGTTGATGCACTTGAGCCAAGACTCACGGTCATTGTTAATTTCTTGCTCTAATGGAGTGAGCTCAATCCTCATATGTTGGGCAGCTTGGCGATTCTCACGGATATTTTGTAGCTCCATGATCTCATGCTGGTCCTCAAGCTATTTGTTCCTCTGCTCCAAATACCTGATAATCCATTTGGCCCTCTCCAAATTGAGTGACAAGTCTTAGATCTCCGTTTTCTACTCCTGGATGGTCCTCCTCAGTTTGGCACTCTCCACATCTACATCATCATCATGAATGAGGATGAAGTCGGCCTCTTGTTCGCCTGATGGCCCCTCATCATGCATGCACCTCTTGCCCTTGTCTTGTACCTATGTTGCCGATGTCGGAAGCGAGGTCCCTTCCACCCCGGGTGGAGATAACACTCGCTTTGTTGCTGCAAACAAATGCCTATTGCCTCTCTAATAGGTGATTAATACTAGTATAGTAGTGGTCTCATGGTGCTCATACTGATGAGAAGGACCACCTATCTCATGCTCAACCTCCGATAATACCTGTGAAGTGCTGAAGAGGTCACGGGAGATGAAGTCATCCCAAGTAATGCCCTGCAATCCCAACTGATGATCCACCAAAATCCGGATAAGAGCAAAGTGATAAACACTGTTAAGTTGCTGTTGAGGGGTCTGCATGAAGGTGTTCATCCTCTATATGTTCCTGCAAATGAAATATGGGATGTTCATCATCCGCACCTTGGTAAAGTGCATGAGCAACCTAATGTGAAACACATACAGACGAGGGAACCTCCCCTCACAGCTGGAATACTTCATGATATATTTCATGAGTGGAGCATATTCATCTTTCAAGTATCTGAATGGAAAGAGTCTTTGGAGCTACCTCAGGAAACTAGACTTAATGTAGGGCTCATAATGCTGCCTATCCACCTTCTGTTTCTTCTGCCACTATTCTCCAACATTCGATATGACGGTTGCTAATGAGATAGTTTCGGGTGTCAGTGTGAAGATGACCTCGACCAAGATAGAGTGACCTCCATGTAGGTGAAGCACAAAAAGACGGGCCAACTCATGATGAACTCGAACATTAGCCACCCTTTGACAAAATCCAAAACATGATAGATTCCGGAAACATGACAAAGCAAAAGGTCAGGCCTGCAATTCTGTGAGGGTAGTTGGCTCATCCATAACATGTTTGCCACTTTTTTGATGTCTCTGGAGAGCCTGTTCTTCCGAGGATGAATCACTTTGTGTTTCCATCTCATACTTTGATGACTGCTCAGATGCTGTGACTACTGTGTGTGTACTATACTTGGGCTACCCTTTGATGATGGTATGAAACTAGGTGTTGTTGTGATATCCGCCACCAAGGGGAACAATGCAAAAAGGGAGTGTTAGGAAGGGGAATAATATGATGGGAATAGGGGTTATGGGGGGGGGGAATTTGTTTAGGGACATGTAGGAGAGTTTGGTAATTTTATAAGGTAGGGTTTTGGGGTTTAATGTTTGACAAATGAGTAGAGGGGATGGGGAATAGGGGTTTAGTAATGCTTAGTGTAAGGAAAAAATTGGGGAAAAATGCGGTAAGGGGGGAAGGAAACAATGGAAAGGAGGGGAACAATGAGAGGGAGGAGGAGCCTTGGCACCAACACCACAAGTTTGCAACCCTAGAGCAATGGCTTTAATGGTTTCAAGAGGTAGGGTTTGGCATTTTTTTTATTGCAATTATACATACCCATGAACAACCATATGTTCACAAAATTTGACGAGCAAGCCAAGACATAGACCCTACCTATCAATTTGAAGGGTTTCCGAACGATTTGTAGCAAACTTGGAAAAATTTGGGGCCTTTGTGGGTGTGTGTCACGCAACCAACCCAGTGTGGCACGCTCTGTATGTGCGCCACACCCTTGTATTTTTACCACTGCAGGGTTGCGCTCTGTGCGCTGTAACACTCTCTATGTGCGCCGCGCCCGTCGGTGTGCGCACTGCGCTCCTGAAAATGACTCCAAACTTCACTCAAACGCGTGCTAGCTTGTCTTAATTACCTTGAAATGTTTTCTCTCCACCTTGATATGCAAAATGATTATGTTTCTTGTAGAAATCCTTTATAAATAATTTTGGAGTGATGGGTTAAATTTTTGCTTCTTCAAAATCCCACTTTGTTAATGTTTCATTTTGGCTCTTTTCACTGATTTCATGCAACACTGGATTTCACTTTTTCTTTTGAATTTTTAGCTAGAATGATGAAATTTTCAGCTCTTTTTGCAAGGGTTGTATGACAGGGAATTTGGCCATGGAAACCATGACTGCGCCTGAAGAAATAAACTAGAGACTTTTTTGAAAATTATCACAAATGACACACACTTTGACTTTTATTCAAAACAAAGTTTTGAAGAACAGTCATAATCTGTCAACATGATGATGAAAATCTCTGAATCATAACTTTGTAAGGGCCTCCCTCTGGTCTGCATGGATTTATTGGTCATGTTTAAAGACCAAATTGACTAATCGCTAGACCAAATGACTAAAAATGACTCTCGTCCATTAAAAGATCGAACATTGACTGTCATGGACTTTAGTCAATCTTGACAAAAATACCTAAGCCAGCAGGTGCCAGACATGAGGGGAAATGACTAACAAGACCCTTTCCGTCAGATTATGGCATGTCCCTAGCAAAATTTAGTTGGAGTGAATGGAGCGAGACACCTAAAAATGAAATGCATAAAGAGTTTTGATCTCTGACGGAGGACTGACAAGACCAACTCTAACAACAAAGGTCGTGAACTTTTAGAAATCTCTTAATGAAGCCAGGGATGAGATCGTGATGTTGAAGAGGGCTGTGAGGTATAACTGAGGTGGAGGAGTGCCTCATGTGAAAGTAAAGGAACCAGAATCTTATGATGGTACAAGGAGTGTGAAAACTCTTGGAAACTTTCTATGGGATATGGAGCAATACTTGGAATGCTTGGGTCTATTTGATGATGAGACAAAGGTGAAGGTAGCTGCTGAGTTCTTGACAAAGGATGCTAAGATGTGGTGGCGAAGGAGGATGGATCAGATTGCCAATGACAATGCTGGTGACATAACTTCATGGGATGAGATGAAGAAGGCTTTGCAAACCCATTTCAGTCCTCAAGATGAAATGTGGGAATCAAGGATGAAGATTAAGTTCATAAAGCAGATATGGAACCTATAGACATATCAACAGGAGTTTGCAAGTGTAGTTCTGGAACTTCCTGACATCGCGGAGAGGAACAAGGTGTTAAACTTCATTATTGGATTGAAGCCTCAGGCACGCAATGAAGTGAACAAGTAGAATATTAAAACACTTGAGGAAGCTTTTGCTACTGTGGATAGGTTCATGGAGCATTATGATGAGACTTCTGATGATAGGAAGAAGAAGTCTGATAAGCCGAAAGAGAAGAAGAAGGACGATGCTTCGAAATCAAATGATAAGTCGAAGACGAAGAAAGCCTTGAAGTGTTGGATATGTATTGAACTACATATGGTGAAGAATTGTCCTTCAAGACCGAAAGTGGCTACTATTGTACAATCTAATGCGAAGAATGAAGAAGCTTCTGTGGGGATGATGCAGATACTTGGTGGTGTTGCTGCTACAGAGGTGGTCTCTCAAAGGGATCCTGAGAGGAATAGTTTGGAGTATGCTTGAATGAAGATTGGGAGTGCTGATATACTCACTATGGTGGGGCTACTCACAACTTCATGGGTGAAGATACTGCGAGAAGGATTGGGCTGAAATTTTTACTGGTGAAGGCACAAATGAATACAGTGAATTCTCCTCCTGATTGTGTTCTTGGTGTAGCTGAAAAAGTTGACACAACACTAGGTGAGTGGACTGGGAAATTCGACTTCACTATAGTGTGAATTGATGACTATGAACCTATGCTGGGGATGGAATTCTTGAAACAATTTTATGTTATGATAGTTCCACATTTGAAGAGGTTGTATATTTATGATGGAAGGGAAGATGTACCCATTGGTGTTCCAACCATTGGTGTGACAAAGCTTGATTGTAAGTTGAAAGTAATGAAAATGGAGGATGAGAAGCAAATGGAAGACATGAGTGAGCAATTGTCTATGGTTGAGACAAAGCTTACCGAGCAGTCATTGGTCATCAGGACAGTATCTGATAGTATCTTGGATTTGTCAAGAAGTCTAGAAGTGGTTGAGGATGATGATGATGAGGAGACATATGTGAGGCCGAATATCTGAGAGGAGGATCGAGTCACTTATCTACAGAGGATGGAGATAGAGAATCCTAACAGATGGATTGATATTATTAGTGAGGGTGAGCCTTCAGGCTCCACTCCTTCCGCATCTTCGCAGATGGTATAAAAAATGGGGCTCATTGTTAGTTTTTCATGGCAGTGAGTCCTTAAAAACATGTTGAGTAGGTATGAAAGATGGTGCAGGTATGGCTTGGCATCAAGCATCATGATATGTTGCAGATGGGATGGGGTTTCCATGGACCTGAGCATGGGAGAGATGTTGGCATCAGGTAGGCAAGAAGGAGGATATTTCACAAGATGGGATGACACATGATGGAGATGGTGGTTCTACATATGTTGTGGGGATGTTTGTAGTATGTGGAGGAGTTGATATCATGGACGAAGGATGAGACAGTTGTTGATGTTGGTCTTGGTGGATGGATACCAGGATTGGATGTTGTCGAGGATGACAACGATTTTAGGTGGAGGAGGAAGTATGGACCTGCGGTCCTTGGCACGACCACTAGCATGATGTGCAAAGCTTGTTGGTGAATGAGTGAAGGAAAAAGTGAAGTGCGAAGCTCTATGGCCAAAATGTGCGAAGGGACGAGTTATAATGGACATTAGAGGAGAGAGCGATGAAGTTTATAGTGTGGGAGCTTGCTTGGCTAGCCCACGAGCGGACGTACGACTTAGGTAAAGACCGACCATGTTAATGGAGGATTTGCGATGAAGTAGGTGCATTCAAACATGTGGAGGACAAGTCGGCTTGGGCAGCTCGACTTGCCCTTCCACTCATATAAATACAAAAAAGCATGGAGGAATTTGGACATCAAACTTTTGGTCATCAACTCGAGCAAGGAGAAGTGGGCAGTTTAGAAGTGAAGCCGCAATGAATAAGGTGAGGTGTAGTTCTATGCACCCATCCTTGGGCAAGGCCACACAGAGGTAAACACATGGGTCTCAGTCTTGGGCGAGAGCATAGGCAGGAGTGCCCATCGATTCGACAAGGAGCATGAGTGGAGACTTGGTCATGTCGCCCGGTGCACAAACATAACGTGGTGGAGTTTGGTGAGATCGCTGTGCAAAAGAGACGAGGGTGTCTTGGTGACCTGGTGGAGTCACCCACCCATTGTGCACAAGGTTCAGTTGTGAAGTGCGGTTGGCAACTCGTGTGAGGGCACGCCCGCCCAGCTTGGAAAAAGAATCTTGGTTATGACACGAAGGTGTGAGAAGTTGTAAATTTGGCTAAGTATGAAACTTGGTGTTCCCAAGTATCCTTGTAAAGCTTTGTAACATTGAAAGATTGTATAATATATTATATTCAGGCAAACTCATTGTTTAGGGAGTTGTCCCTCCCTTTATACTGTGCAATTGTGTTCTCTTGTATAATTGTTGATGATAGTGAATGTGTATGGGTGTTCATTAGTATAAAGGAAACATAATAATTACTTGCTTGAGAAACAAAAACTAAGTAGGACATATGGTTAGGCATAGTCCATGAACATAAGTATTGGTGAAAAGAAAGTGTTTGGTGGTGTCGCACCTCGCCAAGGGTGGTTGAAAGACTACCGCCGGCCTGGGGGCATGACACTGCGCATTGGGAGAAGGTGTTGCATTCCTGTAGGGTCAAGGGCACATTTTCCAGTTCGAGCATGAGTTAAATTTAATAGTGTTGTGCGCCTATAGAGTAAAGGAAACGCTTGCTGAGGGCACTACATGCTGGCACTTGCTGCTGTGCATTTGGCCACAGGAACCTGGCAAACCCTAGGGGTGCCAAAACATCATTTCCTTCATCTGCTCAAAGCAACAAAAGCTTCAAATACTTGCATTCGACAAAATACAGTAGTTCAGAGGAAGGGGAAAGACAACCCAGGAGGCCAGCCAAGAAAGGAGGGAGAATTATTAGATTTGAACCCACTGATACAACAGAACTTATGGCATCACCACTTGCAGTGTCATGTTTGAGGCACATGGGTTGTTTAGAGTTTTGTTAAAAGGTTGAGACGGTGAATTTTCATCAGTAGTTAACCAAGTAGTTCATCCTCAATATGAAAAACAACCAGGTCACTTTAGTTGGGGTCACATTCACTATATCTTCAGCCGTCATATCACAAGCCACTATAATTCCAAATGCAGGAGAGAAATGGTTCAAGCAGAAAGAGTTGCATCACAATTTTTATGAGCCATATCTTAAAATAAGGTTCAAAAATGATAAGAAGAGAAATTTCCCTTTCTCTTATCTTTTGGACAAATATGTGCCATTGATGAAGATCATCATGAGGTATTTCACATGTGAGGGTAGGTTTTCCTGACTATATTCATACCACATTAGGTTACTCATGCACTTTACCAGGGTAAGAATGCTCAATTTTCCATATTAACCTTTCAGGAGCATTGACAAGATGACATATATTGCTGAGAAAAGAGACCCATATCATGATATGCATAGTATTTTCCATAATTCTCTTATGAAAATGATAGTTCTCCATCACTTAGATCAACTAGAAATTACTTGGGAGGCCTTCATAGCTAATGAGATATTTAATGAAACACCTACTTAGCCAACGCCTCACATTCCTCTATCATACTCCACTCATCCATCTACTTCTTCTCATCCAACCTAGCATACTTATCACTCATCTTCAACAGGTCATTTTTCACCAAACTCCTCCACACCATCTACATTATCATTTCATATAGTCAGTCATTCACCCACTAGAGATGATGACAATGATGAGGGACATGATGTGCATAGTAATCATTGTCATAGTAATATATCACAAAGGAGTAGTTTGCAGCCATTTTCTTTCACCTATCAGAGGGGAAATAGGCAGGTGTTTACCCCACAGAAGATGGGAGAGGCCTTGCCTTCGTCATTAGCATTACAAGTTAAAGGGATGGAGAAAATGGTAGAGGAACCAGAGTTCAAACAACAACATGAGGAACATGACATTGAAAAGGAGTTTCTCCTTGTGAACAATAGCGATGAGGAGGAAAACAAATCTTCTCAAGCTACCTTGAGAGCAAAGGATTCCAAAATCAGGGAGCTTGAGGTTAATTTACAAAGAGCCCCATATGTTATCTCCTTCTATGAGCAAGAGAACAAGCAGCTAGAAGTTAAGTATGAGTTGATGCAAATCAAGTACATCAAGGCAAAGAGGGAAGCTGAGAAAGCCAAATTTCTGCTTGATGATGCTTAAGGAGATTCTGGAGAGCTAGATGATGAATAGGGAGAAAGAAAAAGGCCAAGAACAAGAGGATTGGAAAGGCCCTTAGAGCTTGGAAGACAAAAGAAGGCAGAATTGGAGGAACAACTCACTTTAAATGAGCAATTGGTCAAGGACATAGCGGAAAACAAAGAGTCATTGCTTGAGAAAGTAAACACACACTTGGAGACCCTCTTTGAAAAATAAAATAGAGGTTTTGAGTTGTGAATGAAGATGGCCAAGTATTATGGAAGGAGAAACCAAGTGGCAAGGAGCAAGCTCAAAAGAGCTCACGAGCAAATTGACAAATTGACCAAGTAAGAGGAGACAAGGAGACTTAAAATTCTTGCTGAGGCATCCCTACATCCCTATAATCTTTGATCAGCTATAAAAACACATTTTAGGCTACTTTTACCATTTTGGGGCATGAAGTTACTTGCTAAGATTTTCAGTCAATTTTTGGCATAGTCATGGAGGTCAAACGCGCAGTGCCCATCTTTTTTGGCGCATCCAATGAGGAAAAGGTCATCATTTTTGGGTTTCTATTGATGAGTACATACACCGTGTACTTTTTCTAAGGATCTGGAGGAGAACTGGTTGGCCAAAAAGCCAAAAAAACCCAAAAAATGACCTTTTTGCCCTCTTTTGTCCTAGGCACTGAGCAATGCTGGGAAAATTGATTTTTACTTGGAAAATGACATCCAAATTCAGAAATTCAAGTTGTTTTGGGAATTAGACAAGCAGAACTTTCCAAAAAGTTATTGTGGGCCCAATTTTGACATTGGAAAGGCCGCCAAACCTGTAGATGAATTTAAAGGGTGCGCCTGGCATTGGCACTGTGCGCTTAGCACTGGTGCTACACGTTTGACAAATTGTCTAGCTTTTCACTATTTTGTCCCAGTTTTCACTTTCACCTTAGAAAATCATGATTTTATCCTTGTAATTAATCAGTTGAATGTAGTTATGATGCTTCTAGAGCTTATTAGGGTAGATTCATAATATAAGCAAGTTCATGTGGTGTAATGTATCAGTTTGTTTGGCTTAGGGATGAGTCACTTTGACCACCCTATTTTCTTGTTTGCAGTTCATATCTTGTTAGAAAAATCTCCATTTCTCATGGATTTGACCACTTGAGCTTAGGATGAGTTGTTTGGAGTTTGTTCAGTCATTTTATGGGTTGGACTCAATTGGATGTTTAGGCTTTGAGTAGACATCATTTTGTATTAGTTTTCGGTAGGAGATTAATGAAAAGTTGCAACTATTTCTTTGGGATCCATGTGGTATGATGTTCAGTTCAATTTTATCTATTTTGATCATATGTTAAAATGTTTTTTTCACTTCATCAATCATTTCATTGCTTTTAAGTGGATGTTTTCAATTTCATAGGCATAACTCATAATGTTTATGCTCTATTTTGGAAAAATATTCACAGTCTATGTTTTCTTTAATTTAGGAAGAATCCATGTTGCTCACATGCTCTTTCTAGCTCCTATCTTGAATCACCTCACCCATCAAACCCTAGAGTGTTGAGCCTTGTTCCTACCATGCCCCACCGAAACCCTACAATTTTGACCTAATTTCCTTCCCCAAACTTCTCGGCTCCTCTTGATCAAGTAAAACCCTTCAAATCAAATCAAACCTTATGCTACTATACCTATCCTAATATCATTTTCTTTATCTAGTCATCTTGGTTGAGATACTTATGGAGAGAGCCCTCTCCTGGCCTACTAGGGCTAGCTACTTGGCTAGGCGTGGTTTGCGATTACCTTAGCATTACCTTCCTTCAGCATGAGGTTCAATCCAAGTGATAACACTACCAACTATAGAAAATATGACCTGGATTTACAAAACCACACATGGATTTTTAATCTGTAAATGAATTTCATAGAAAAGAAATCTACAGTGTGAAAGTAAATGAGTTTTTGCAGGGAAGGAGAAACAGGACATGGATTTACAAAACCACTCATAGTTTTGTAAACACATGTGAAAAAGAAACACAACATAACATGTGGATGAATTTATCCACAAATTTATCATTTGAGGAGATAATTTCTTAATTTATTTAGTAAATTCACGAAAATACCAAATTTATTCACAGAATATTTGAAAACATTTATGATTTTGAAATTAGTGAAGAATTGTCAAAAGGTGACACAAATGCATTCCAAACAGATCTTCAGCAACAACTTCACAAACCCCAAATTTCAAGGCACAAAAATACCAATTGAAAGGAAAATGGCGGAAAAAACAGCTCTAGATTTAAAGGCATGGAGACATCAACATTCAAAACATAAAAAGATCAATAGATTGAGGAGCATTCTAGAGATTCTCAGCAATCATTCAACCAGCTGCAGATTTCAAGGCAGGTACTTGCAGGAGTTCTAGATTACCCACAACTAATAAGGAAATATTATTTATTTTATACAATTCATAATTTCATTCTAGGATTATTGTAATAGTTTAGGGGATATATAGTATGTATATTGTTTTATTTGTAATAAACAAGTGTGGGCTTTTGATGCCTAGACTCTACACTTTGTAATAGCTTCTCTTATTTGATATTTAATGAAAGCCTTATGGCTCTGGTTTGATAGAATTTTGTGTTTCTTGTATGTTTTTCCAATATTTCCATATTTGTTTTGTACACATGTTCATAGTATTATAGAAGACCTGGATAAGAACAGATTGTGTTTAAATCTCTCTAAAATCCCTTGGAGATTTATAATTGTTTAAAGATATTAGTATACCACACTGTCTGTCTAATCTAGCTCCTCTTTGAAATTGGTTATTGTTTGTCTTTCTATTTTCTCCTGAATATGTTTTGTCGGGCTATGTAAATATTCTACATGATTCCAAATCTCCCTAGATGTTAAGTAATCAGTCTCGTTGCTCAATTATTAGGAATATCCTTACATTATTATGTCAAATTCTTATACAAATAAAGTCGTTTTGTCAATCTCAAAGCTGACACATTCAGAACCGACCCTGTGAGAGAGGCATTTAATATGAATAGGGATTGTCATTGCTTGCCAACCACCCCCAATTAAAACCATAAATCTAACCATTGTGTTTCAAAATCTATTGCTCAATGATAGGGGAACAACATTACATAGCCTCATAACACCAGAGGGATCCCCCTCTGGTTCAAGGGCCAACTTGAACCTAAAGGCTGGTTGAGTTGGTTTCCTGGCATAGTTTTGGCAGCCAAGGACTGCCTATGGGAAACAAGTACGGCATTTGGTGCTATTGTTGGGGAGAGAAGTAAAGAAGATATGTTTCTCTGGGGAAATATAAAAATAAAATATACTCCTTGCTAGTGAACAAGAATTAGGAATCTATTATTAGTTTCATTTCTTTCACATGGTGACTCCACTTTGTCATATGAAGATTCCACTGGGTAATCGATCTCACTATTTCGAAATTTCAGCTACCTTAAGTACTATGCAAGGTTCATTGATACTTGCAATCAAAAGTATATGTCTTTCCCTCTCAGCGATGGTTAAAAATCTAAAATGTCTATAGAGGATGTAGATTTTAAAGTACACCTGTGAGTATAAGTTTTCCATGGGACTTTATGTTCATCTCGTATATATTCTTTAGATTTTAAGCTACTGGCAATGTGATTTGTCAATAAATCAACTATGCACTTGGTTACATTACAAAGCAGATTACATCTAACAGTGTAAAATTGTCCAATTTAGTTAGATAGAGGTGTGAGATTTATTAGCTACTTTTAGATTTAGGGTGCAGTAGACCTACAATTGTTTCAATTATGTTTCAAGTTTGTAGTATTAACTTTGGTTTGGTTGAGAGAAATGACTTCCAAGAGATTAAATGTTTGACTCCATAGCCCATGAATTAGGCACTCTTGTGCTTATTTCCACTTACAGTGACAGTTGTTTCACTTCAACGGTTTTCAACTTTAAGATTTCAAAATGAATAAGTCTCTTGATTAGTGCAGGAAATGTAAGTTTCCATTCACAGTTGCAGGTTTAATATGCAATAGCTGGATGATGGGGATTGGCTATACATTACATGATAGTAGATCACTGATCAATTATTTTATGGTATGACTTCATGCCCAACATAGAGGAAGTAAACATAGCGGAAAACAAAGAGTCATTGCTTGAGAAAGTAAACACACACTTGGAGACCCTCTTTGAAAAATAAAATAGAGGTTTTGAGTTGTGAATGAAGATGGCCAAGTATTATGGAAGGAGAAACCAAGTGGCAAGGAGCAAGCTCAAAAGAGCTCACGAGCAAATTGACAAATTGACCAAGTAAGAGGAGACAAGGAGACTTAAAATTCTTGCTGAGGCATCCCTACATCCCTATAATCTTTGATCAGCTATAAAAACACATTTTAGGCTACTTTTACCATTTTGGGGCATGAAGTTACTTGCTAAGATTTTCAGTCAATTTTTGGCATAGTCATGGAGGTCAAACGCGCAGTGCCCATCTTTTTTGGCGCATCCAATGAGGAAAAGGTCATCATTTTTGGGTTTCTATTGATGAGTACATACACCGTGTACTTTTTCTAAGGATCTGGAGGAGAACTGGTTGGCCAAAAAGCCAAAAAAACCCAAAAAATGACCTTTTTGCCCTCTTTTGTCCTAGGCACTGAGCAATGCTGGGAAAATTGATTTTTACTTGGAAAATGACATCCAAATTCAGAAATTCAAGTTGTTTTGGGAATTAGACAAGCAGAACTTTCCAAAAAGTTATTGTGGGCCCAATTTTGACATTGGAAAGGCCGCCAAACCTGTAGATGAATTTAAAGGGTGCGCCTGGCATTGGCACTGTGCGCTTAGCACTGGTGCTACACGTTTGACAAATTGTCTAGCTTTTCACTATTTTGTCCCAGTTTTCACTTTCACCTTAGAAAATCATGATTTTATCCTTGTAATTAATCAGTTGAATGTAGTTATGATGCTTCTAGAGCTTATTAGGGTAGATTCATAATATAAACAAGTTCATGTGGTGTAATGTATCAGTTTGTTTGGCTTAGGGATGAGTCACTTTGACCACCCTATTTTCTTGTTTGCAGTTCATATCTTGTTAGAAAAATCTCCATTTCTCATGGATTTGACCACTTGAGCTTAGGATGAGTTGTTTTGACCACTTGAGCTTAGGATGAGTTGTTTGGAGTTTGTTCAGTCATTTTATGGGTTGGACTCAATTGGATGTTTAGGCTTTGAGTAGACATCATTTTGTATTAGTTTTCAGTAGGAGATTAATGAAAAGTTGCAACTATTTCTTTGGGATCCATGTGGTATGATGTTCAGTTCAATTTTATCTATTTTGATCATATGTTAAAATGTTTTTTGCACTTCATCAATCATTTCATTGCTTTTAAGTGGATGTTTTCAATTTCATAGGCATAACTCATAATATTTATGCTCTATTTTGGAAAAATATTCACAGTCTATGTTTTCTTTAGTTTAGGAAGAATCCATGTTGCTCACATGCTCTTTCTAGCTCCTATCTTGAATCACCTCACCCATCAAACCCTAGAGTGTTGAGCCTTGTTCCTACCATGCCCCACCGAAACCCTACAATTTTGACCTAATTTCCTTCCCCAAACTTCTCGGCTCCTCTTGATCAAGTAAAACCCTTCAAATCAAATCAAACCTTATGCTACTATACCTAGCCTAATATCATTTTCTTTATCTAGTCATCTTGGTTGAGATACTTATGGAGAGATCCCTCTCCTGGCCTACTAGGGCTAGCTACTTGGCTAGGCGTGGTTTGCGATTACCTTAGCATTACCTTCCTTCAGCATGAGGTTCAATCCAAGTGATAACACTACCAACTATAGAAAATATGACCTGGATTTACAAAACCACACATGGATTTTTAATGTGTAAATGAATTTCATAGAAAAGAAATCTACAGTGTGAAAGTAAATGAGTTTTTACAGGGAAGGAGAAACAGGACATGGATTTACAAAACCACTCATAGTTTTGTAAACACATGTGAAAAAGAAACACAACATAACACGTGGATGAATTTATCCACAAATTTATCATTTGAGGAGATAATTTCTTAATTTATTTAGTAAATTCACGAAAATACCAAATTTATTCACAGAATATTTGAAAACATTTATGATTTTGAAATTAGTGAAGAATTGTCAAAAGGTGACACAAATGCATTCCAAACAGATCTTCAGCAACAACTTCACAAACCCCAAATTTCAAGGCACAAAAATACCAATTGAAAGTAAAATGGCGGAAAAAACAGCTCTAGATTTAAAGGCATGGAGACATCAACATTCAAAACATAAAAAGATCAATAGATTGAGGAGCATTCTAGAGATTCTCAGCAATCATTCAACCAGCTGCAGATTTCGAGGCAGGTACTTGCAACAGTTCTAGATTACCCACAACTAATAAGGAAATATTATTTATTTTATACAATTCATAATTTCATTCTAGGATTATTGTAATAGTTTAGGGGATATATAGTATGTATATTGTTTTATTTGTAATAAACAAGTGTGGGCTTTTGATGCCTAGACTCTACACTTTGTAATAGCTTCTCTTATTTGATATTTAATGAAAGCCTTATGGCTCTGGTTTGATAGAATTTTGTGTTTCTTGTATGTTTTTCCAATATTTCCATATTTGTTTTGTACACATGTTCATAGTATTATAGAAGACCTGGATAAGAACAGATTGTGTTTAAATCTCTCTAAAATCCCTTGGAGATTTATAATTGTTTAAAGATATTAGTATACCACACTGTCTGTCTAATCTAGCTCCTCTTTGAAATTGGTTATTGTTTGTCTTTCTATTTTCTCCTGAATATGTTTTGTCGGGCTATGTAAATATTCTACATGATTCCAAATCTTCCTAGATGTTAAGTAATCAGTCTCGTTGCTCAATTATTAGGAATATCCTTACATTATTATGTCAAATTCTTATACAAATAAAGTCGTTTTGTCAATCTCAAAGCTGACACATTCAGAACCGACCCTGTGAGAGAGGCATTTAATATGAATAGGGATTGTCATTGCTTGCCAACCACCCCCAATTAAAACCATAAATCTAACCATTGTGTTTCAAAATCTATTGCTCAATGATAGGGGAACAACATTACATAGCCTCATAACACCAGAGGGATCCCCCTCTGGTTCAAGGGCCAACTTGAACCTAAAGGCTGGTTGAGTTGGTTTCCTGGCATAGTTTTGGCAGCCAAGGACTGCCTATGGGAAACAAGTACGGCATTTGGTGCTATTGTTGGGGAGAGAAGTAAAGAAGATATGTTTCTCTGGGGAAATATAAAAATAAAATATACTCCTTGCTAGTGAACAAGAATTAGGAATCTATTATTAGTTTCATTTCTTTCACATGGTGACTCCACTTTGTCATATGAAGATTCCACTGGGTAATCGATCTCACTATTTCGAAATTTCAGCTACCTTAAGTACTATGCAAGGTTCATTGATACTTGCAATCAAAAGTATATGTCTTTCCCTCTCAGCGATGGTTAAAAATCTAAAATGTCTATAGAGGATGTAGATTTTAAAGTACACCTGTGAGTATAAGTTTTCCATGGGACTTTATGTTCATCTCGTATATATTCTTTAGATTTTAAGCTACTGGCAATGTGATTTGTCAATAAATCAACTATGCACTTGGTTACATTACAAAGCAGATTACATCTAACAGTGTAAAATTGTCCAATTTAGTTAGATAGAGGTGTGAGATTTATTAGCTACTTTTAGATTTAGGGTGCAGTAGACCTACAATTGTTTCAATTATGTTTCAAGTTTGTAGTATTAACTTTGGTTTGGTTGAGAGAAATGACTTCCAAGAGATTAAATGTTTGACTCCATAGCCCATGAATTAGGCACTCTTGTGCTTATTTCCACTTACAGTGACAGTTGTTTCACTTCAACGGTTTTCAACTTTAAGATTTCAAAATGAATAAGTCTCTTGATTAGTGCAGGAAATGTAAGTTTCCATTCACAGTTGCAGGTTTAATATGCAATAGCTGGATGATGGGGATTGGCTATACATTACATGATAGTAGATCACTGATCAATTATTTTATGGTATGACTTCATGCCCAACATAAAGGAAGTTGGTCTACTAGTTCTTTGCATCCCACAAGGGAAGCAGTCCCCAATGGAGCCGATGTTGTAACATATTTCGGCACACTAAAAATTAAAAACTTTCAGTGTGAAATTGTCATTTTCTTTTGAGTTAAATAATGAGGGCATATATAAATTCTAAGCTTTTGAATGATTTATATGTTTTTTATATATAATAATTTAATTTTAAAATTTTTTTATTTTTATAAAAATATAATTATATACTTTTTATGAAAATATTGTTTAAAATTAAAATTATATTGTAAAAAATAAAATTTAATCCTAATCATAAGCCCATTGAAAGCTAAAGGTCAAACCCTATGGCCCACCCCAAATTTAATTAATTAAATGTGCCTTATATGGATAATTTAATCCAATGTTTAAAAACTAATTTCGGAGACCCCTTTGCCATTTCCCGTTAACATAGGGGAAGCAAAGTCGATAGTTTTAGAAACCAACCACCCTCTCAAACTGCCAACCCACACTCCTAGTTATTCAGGACTTAAAATACCAAACCATTTACAACTAAGGAGGGGGCCCGAAAACCATACCCAGTATTAATTAGAATTTTATATGGTGGGAATACTGTAATGAAATAAATTTATTTCAGGATGGAAGCAAAGTGGGTAAAATGGAATTACACATTAATATGTTACAACTACACGTAAAACAAATTCTCGGTGCATGAAAATGAATATAGGGAGGATTTGCAATCATATATTGATGAAATTTATGTGGAGGAGATCATTTACATCAAGACATGTGAAATTGAAGTGTTATAGAATTAAGAATAATTTATAGGCATGTGTGAAATCAGATTGAGGTGAAAGTAAAAGAGAAAAGTAAAATACTCTACCAACTATAGAAAACAAGACATGGATTTACAAACCACATATGGATTTTTAATGTGTAAATGAATTTCATAGAAAGGAAATTTATATTGTGAAAGTAAATAAGTTTTTACAGGGAAGGAGAAATAGGACATGGATTTACAAAACCACACATAGTTTTCTAAACACATGAGAAATAGAAACACCACATAATAAGTGGATGAATTTATCCATAAATTTATTATTTGAGATACTTTTTGAATTTATTTAGTAAATTCATGAAAATACCAAATTTATTCACGAAATATTTGAAAACATTTGTGATTTTGAAATTAGTGAAGCATTGCCAAAAGGTGACATAAATGCATTCCAGACATATTTTGAGCAATAGCATCACAAACCCTAGATTGCAAGGCATGGAAATATCAATTGAAAGGAAAATGGTGGAAACAATAGCTCTGAATTTTAAAAGCATGGAGATATCAACAAACATATTTTTAGAAACAACATCACAAACCCCAGATTTCAAGGCATGGAAATATCAATTGAAAGGAAAATGGTGGAAACAATAGCTCTGGATTTTAAAGGCATGGAGATATCAACATTCAGAACATCAAAATATCAATAGGTTGAGGATCATTCTATAGATTTTTAGCAGACATTCAGCCAACTACAGATTTCAAGGCAGATTTCAAGGCAGGTACTTGCAACACTTCCAGATTCCCAGTGACTAATAAGGAAATATTATTTATTTTTTAGAATTCATAATTTCATTCCAACGTTATTGTAATATTTTAGTAGATATTTAGTCTATATGTTGCTTTATTTGTAATGAAAAAGTGTGGGCTTTTGATGCCTAGACTCTACACTTTGTAATAACTTCTCTTACTTGATATGTAATGAATGCCTTATGGCTCTGTTATGACAGAATTTTGGGTTATGTGTATGTTTTTTTTCAATATTTCCATATCTGTTTTCTACACATGTTCACAGTACTATAGAAGACCTCGGTAAGAACAGATTGTGTTTCAATCGCTCTAAAATGCCCTCCATATTTATAATTGTTTAAAGAGATTAGTATAGTAGATTGTTTGTCTCATCTAACTCCTCTTTGAAATTGGTTATTGTTTTTCCTTCTATATTCTCCTGAATATATTTTGTCAGGCTGTTGAAATTCCCTCCAGATTTATAATTGTTTAAAGAGATTAGTATAGTAGACTGTTTGTCTCATCTAAATCCTCTTTGAAATTGGTTATTGTTTGTCCTTCTATTTTCTCCTGAATATATTTTGTCACGCTGTAGAAATTTTCTACACACATTCAAATCTTGTTAGTTGTTAAGTAATTAGTTTGGCTACTCAATTATTAGGAACCTCCTTACATTATTCTGTCAAATTCTTATAAAAATCACTGTCAAATTCTTATAAAAATCAAGTCATTCAGTCGAGCTAGAAGCTAACACATTCAAAAGGGACCTTCTGAGAGAGGCATTTAATATGAATAGGGATTGTCATTGATTGCGAACCACCCCCCAATTAAAACCATAAATTGGGCCATTGTGCTTCAAATCTTGTTGTTGAGTGACAAGTGAGCAACATTAAACAACGCCTAGTAATACCTGAGGGACCCCCCTCTGGTTCAAGGAATACATTGAACCTAAAGCCTACTTGAGTTAGTTTCCTAGTGTATTTTTTACATCCAAGGACTACCTATAGGAAAAAGGTGAAACATTTGGCATTGTTGCCATGGAGCCAAGTAATGAAGATATATTTCTCCTGGGGAAATATAAAAATTAGATATATTCCTTGCTGGTGAGCAAGGAGTAAGCATTTATTATTGGTTGCATTTATTTTACCTTGCAACTCCACTTTGTCATATGGAGATTCCATTGGGTAACTGATCCCACTATTTCAAAATTTTAGCTGCCTTTACTACTATGCAAGGTTTTTCGATACCTGTAATCAACAATATATGTCTTTCCCTCTCAGCCATGGTAAGAAATCTAAAATTTCTATGGACGATGCAACTTTTAAAGTACACATGTGGGTATACGTTTTCCATGGGATTTTATGTTCATATTGTATATATTCTTCATATGTTAAGCTGATGGCCACGTAGTTTGTCAATAAATCCACTTTGCACTTGGTAACATAAGAAAGCAGATTACACCTAATAGTGTAAAATTGACCAGTTCTATTAGATATAGGTGTGGGATTGATTACCTACTTTCAGATTTAGGGTGCAATAGATCTGCAATTGTTTCAATTATATTTGAAGATTGCACTATTAGGTTTGGTTTGTTTGAGTGTGATGACTTCCAAGGGATTAAATGATTGACTCCATAGCCCATGAATTAGGCACTCTTGTGCTTATTTCCACTTATATTGAGAGTTGTTTCACTTCAGTAGTTTTCAATTTTTAGATTTCAGAATGAATAAGTCTCTCGATTAGTGTAGGAAGTATAAGTTTTCATTCATAGTTGCAGTTCTAATATGCAGTCGCTGGATGATGGGGATTGGCTATACATTACATGATGGTAGATTAGTGATCAATGATTTTATGGTATGACTCCATGCCCAACACAAGAGGAAGTTTTTCTACTAGTTGTCTCCATCCCATAGGGGAGCCCATGTTGTAACATATTTCGGCACACTGAAAATTAAAAATTTTCAGTGTGAAATTGCCATTTCCTTATAAGTTAAACAGTGAGGGAATATATAAATTTTGTGATTTTGAATGATTTATTTGTTTTTTATATATACATAATTTAATTTAAAAAAATTATTTTATTTTTATAAAAATATATTATATTGTTTTTTATAAAAATAATTTATTTAAAATTAAAATTATACTATAAAAAAATAAATTTAAATCCTAGTCATAAAATAAAATCATAAAATCACTCAAAGCTAAAGGTCAAAGCCTATGTCCCACCCGACATTTAACTAATCAAACTCACCTTATCTTTAGAGATATGGGTAATATCCAACGTTTAAAAACCGACCCCCTTGGCTATTTCCCGTTAACATAGGGGGGTCCAAAGTCAGCAGTTTTAGGAACCACCCTCCGAAACTACCAAGTCCCAAACCATTTACCACTAAAGAGGGGGCCCAAAAACTATACCCATTATTAATTAGAATTTTATATAGCGGGAATACTATTACGAAATAAATTTATTTAACGTAAAATGGATAAAATGGAATTGCTCGGTGAATGAAAATGAATAAATGTTGGCTTTGCAACCATATATTGATCAAATTAATGTAAAGGAGAGAATTTACGTAAATACATGTGAAACTGAAGTCATAGTTACATAATTAAGAATAATTTATAAGCATGGTGAAATCCAGTTAGAATTGTGAAATCACAATGAGGTGAAAGTAAAACGCTCTACCAACTACAGAAAACAAGACATGGATTCACAAAACCACATATGGTTTTTTAATTTGTAAATGAATTTCATAGAAAGGAAATTTATAGTGTGAAAGTAAATGAGTTTTTACAGGGAAGGAGAAACATGACATGGATTTACAAAACCACCCATAGTTTTGTAAACACATGAGAAATTGAAACGCGACATAATAAGTGGATGAATTTATCCATAAATTTATTATTTGAGGAGATACTTTCTAAATTTATTTAGTAAATTCATGAAAATAACAAATTTATTCATGGACTATTTGAAAGCATTTATGATTTTGAAATTAGTGAAGCATTATAAAAAGGTGACATAAATGCATTCGAAACAGATCTTCATCAACAACTTCACAAACCCCGGTCTTCAAGGTTCAAAAATATCAATTGAAAGGAAAATGGTGGAAACAACAGCTCCAAATTTTAAAGGCATAAAAATATCATTATTGAGAACATCAAAATATCAACAGATTGAGGATCATTATGAATCAATAGTCATTCAACCAACTCCAGATTTGAAGGCAGGTACTTGCAATAGTTCCAAATTCCCTACAAGTAATAAGGAAATATTATTTATTTTATATAGTTCATAATTTCATTCTAGGATTATTGTAATAGTTTAGGGGATATTTAGTCTATATATTGTTTTATTTGTAATGAACATGTGTGGGCTTTTGATGCCTAGACACTACACTTTGTAATAACTTCTCTTATTTGATTTCTAACGAAAGACTTATGACTCTGGTTTCACAGAATTTTGTGTTTCTTGTATGTCTTTCTAGTATTTCCATATCTGTTTTCTACACATGTTCACAGTATTATAGAAGACCTGGGTAAGAATAGATTGTGTTTCAATCTCTTTGAAATCCCCTGCATATTTATAATTGTTTAAAGAGATTAGTATAGCAGACTATCTATCTGATCCAAATCCTCCTTGAAATTGGTTATTGTTTGTCCTTTTGTTTTGTCCTGAAATGCTTTTTCGGGCTGCAGAAATCTTCTACGCGCATCCAGATCTTCCTAGTTGTTAAGTAATTAGTCTAGATGCTCAATTAATAGGAATCTCCTTACATTCGTCTATGAAATTCTTATACAAATCAAGTTGTTTTGTTAGCCTTGAAGCTGACACGTTTAGAAGGGAAGCTGTGAGAGAGGCATTTAATATGAATAGGGATTGTCATTGATCACCAACCACCCCCAATTAAAACTATATATCTGGCCATTGTGCTTCAAAGGTTGTTGTTCAGTTACAGTTGAACAACGTTAAGCAAATCCTCATAACACCTGAGGGAGCTCCCTCTAGTTCAAGGGACAGCTTGAACCTAAAGGCTGGTTGAGTTGGTTTCCTAGCATTGTTTGCTTATTGGAAACAAGAACAACAGAGTCATCTCAGGCAATCAACTGAAAAAATACTCCAAATACACAGGTAAGATGTTTCAGCTAGCTATGAGTAGGGCAAAAGAGAAAGAACCATCTTATCTTGAAATCTTGACCCATCTTGTCAAATCTCTATATAATGAGATGGCAGAGTTCAAAAAGAGGTCAAGTGAGATCACCGTGAATATAAAGCCTCCTAGATTTGACCTATTCAGAAGGACTACAACTTCTGGTAGTAGCAGCAACCAACTGAAAACAATTTCATAGATCTCCATTGTTGTATCGAATATTGACCACTTGGGCACATATCAATATTGTTTGTATCATTGAGAACATCTTTTAGAGAAAATGTGCCCACAGTGGAATCAAGCCATCAGCATGCTTTCTATGCATCTTATTGATGTGGTAATGGTTGAAGAGTAGGCTAAGCCTATGAGAGAAAAGGAAGAAGCCGATGCATCTGATGAAACTCCAAGTGTCGGGCATGCAGTAAAAAATTTCAATTGTATACTCATAGTCCAAACTAGTATTGCTGATAAGAAACCTTTGACTGACGGTCCAACCCAAAAGTAGACCAATTGGTACAACCTAAGAAGCCAAGGGCCAACCACTACACTTGAGTTTTTGAAACAAAAATTTTAAAAAATATGTTAAAAAAAATCAACCCACCAGTCAACTTAGTGCATGACACTTAGATCATGTTTGGGAAAGCTGTCTCGACAAAAAATGCTTCCATGAGAAGTAAGGACAAAACCATCACTCTGGAAGCCACTAACCAAGTTCCATCCCTAGACACCATGGCCATTCTTCCCACTATGGACTACAACATAGTTGATGACATGAAGAAGGTTCATGCGAACATTTCAAAGTTTGAATTATCAAATATCACAAGGCAACGAACATTGTATTATGGCCACTTGGGAAGACCTCCACAAGTAATGCTACCTCTTCAAACAATGGACTTGGTAATTCTTATGGTTTCTCGAATCTATACTTAATGAATTAATGATTGATGTGAATACTCTCTTCCCACCTTTCTTGTTAACTTTCAAAAATTTTAATTTCAATGCACACAATCGCTTCGTTGATTCTAATGCATCGGTGAATGTAATGTCATTATTTGTTGCCAAGAAAATCAATGTAAAATTTAAAACAACAGATGCATAGATTATTTAGCTGGAAAGAAATCATGTCCATGCAATTGGTGAACTCAGATATTTTGTCATCTATTTATCTTCTGACGGACGGGTCCACCAATGTATCAACATAATGTTTGTGGACATTCCAGAACCATACGTAGTGTTGTAGAAAAGAGACAGGTCTAGAAAGCTACAAGGGTACTTATCCACGGACTGGTCACATCTATGGCTTCTGTATCAGGGTAGAAATAATTAGATCCAGGTGGATTCAGAAACACTATCACTCCCTTGGATGGAAAAAATGAACTGATGGCTTTCACATAACTACTTTTTGGAAATTTCTTCTTAGAAACCCAATTGGCATGTTTTGTTGCGCAACCATCCCCAATTCCACCAAATATGTAGTTGGAGCTCCTTCCTAGCCCAATTAGTGATAATGACCTTTTTACAGTTAGTAGTAGTTGTAGCAGCACTACCGTAGTCGCCAGTCCCTATACATATGATATTTGGAATTCGTACTTCAATGGTTCCAAAACGAAGGAGGGCTCTATAGCTAGTTGTGTTTTAATAGAACGATTGAAAAGAAGACATTTGATCTCTATTCACCTGTAATTTGAGTGCGAAAAGAAGACTATAGAGTATGAAGCACTCATCTATGGCTTACAAATATCCATTGACCTCAACGTTTCCATCCCAAAAGAAGTAGGTGACTCAAAATTGTGGTGCAATAGGTATGCAATACCATACATTGTACGTCACCTCATCTTAGAAGTTATCAACAAGAGGTATGTCATTTGATCTAAGGTTCCTAGTCATTCAATATTATTTCTATTCCAAGAATGCATAACACAACAACGAATACATTAGCAAATATTGATTCTCGGTTGTCACCATTGAGGGATGGTTTTTCTGTTGAAATTATTTATATGCCTTTTGTCTCCGGCAATATCACTAATTTACGCATTTTTTATGATGATCAACAAATACCGTGCTTCATGGTGAATGTTGATGTGTTCAAAGATGTAGCGATCGATGAGGACGAGCAAAAAAAGTTAATGCAGGATGCAGTTAGTGCAAGAAAATGAAATTTCATTGCCAAGGGTGTGGTATCATTAGTGAAGTTGTATGAACTGCAAAATCACTTCTAGGGACCT
>APFE031650798.1:3048-13988 GCA_000404065.3 Pinus taeda | reverse complement strand
GGGGTGAATTTTGTACTATCTCCGGAGATGATTTCAGAGGCTACCGGGATACCGAATGTGGGTGAGGTGTGGCCCAAGCGCAAAATGTTGGATTTTGTTTATTTTGAGCCATATGTCAGGC
Organism: Pinus taeda; assembly: GCA_000404065.3. Taxonomy (NCBI): domain Eukaryota; kingdom Viridiplantae; phylum Streptophyta; class Pinopsida; order Pinales; family Pinaceae; genus Pinus; species Pinus taeda. The sequence goes on along the minus strand of APFE031650798.1, from coordinate 13,867 downwards.
CAGCATTTGTGAGTCACTTGTCAGGGGTCTTTCCTTTCAGATTCCTCCGGGTGGAGTATGCTCCAATCATGCGGCTTATCATGCATTACTTTACATGCGAGGGAAGATTTTCACAGGTCTTCTCTTGTCACATTCGCCTGTTGATGCACTTTACCCGAGTGAGGATGATGAACATCCCGGTTTTCTTCTTCCAGGACATTTAGAGGATGGTGTCCGTGTTTCAGAGGCAGTCCCCAGCTCAGCAGCATAGGAGTTTGTGCCATCATGGTCTCATCCAGCCCATTGTTTCTCATCAGTTGAGTCAGCAGGGCATTCCATGGGTAGATTTCATTTCTCATGAGTTCTTTACAGTGCCACCACAGCCACAACCAGAGCTAGAGGCCATTCATGAGGAGGGAGGTCCATCACACCAGCCCAAGATTATTGTTTCGAGACATGTTGTTTCCCCACCGCAGCTTACATATCAGAGAGGTCATAGGACCTTGTTTGCAGCAGCTCGACGAGTACTTTCTCTACAGCAAGTGGAAGGGGTCTCGTCATCATCATCAGGTCGACGAGTACTTTCTCCACAGCAGGTGGAAGGGGCCTCATTTCTGACAGCAGCACAGGTATCAGAGAGGGGCAAGCAGCCCATGATTGAGGAGAGATTGTCAGGTGATCCGGTTATTGATCTTGACACTGGATCTCCTAGCACAGAGCTCAAGGATATCATCCTAGAGCAAAGTACCGAGATTCAGTCGCTGCAAACGAAATTATTGATGGCAAAATGGACAATAAACTATCTTGAGCAGCGCAACAAGCAACTTGAGGATGAGAAAGAGTTGGATGAGCTGTGGAGGATTCGAAGTGATCGAGTCATCAACCGTAGGAGGCCCGGTGACTTACTGCCCAAGGAGAGGGAATCCATGCTTATCCGAGTGAATACACACTTAGAGAGGTTGTTGGCAAAGGCCAACCAAGAAAAGAAGCTGCTAAAGAACATGAAGAATCATTACTGGGCAAGGATGCATGTTGGTAAGGCAACGATAAAGATTCTTCAAAGGAGGTTGACCGAGGCTCTCAAAGGGAGGAAGAAGACCAACCCGCTCCATATCTTGGCTGAGGCCTCTCTCACTCACCATGATACCCCTTAGCCTCCTCCTAGCAGCAAACTCAAGAAATTTTGAGAGTTTTGAGGCATTTTTGGCATTTTTGAGAATTTTACAGGTTTTGGCCATTTGAGTGGTCTCACCCCGTGCGCGACCAGTCATGGGAACAGCTCAGAACGGGGAAAACTCTACATTTTTGGAATTTTCATGCAAAAATACACTTGCCTATGGATGGGTTTCAGATTTTATGAAGATTTGGGCTCCCAAAAGCTCAAAATACATGCAAATTTTGACTTTCTGCCCCTTTTTTGAGTTGCAGAAAGCTGCCTTGGGAGAAATGACTTTTGAGGGGTCAAATCAACTCCAAATTCCGAAATTCCAGTTGAGTTAGAAAGTAGACTCACAGACCTTTCCAACGAGTTATCTTTCACCTGATTTGGACACCGGTAAGGCCCTCAAAGAGAGCTGCCAATGCGCGCGACCAGTCAAAGTGATGTGCGCGACCTGTCAAGGAAATTTGCCTGTTTTGACCAGTTCGACCAGCAAAACACTGTTTTCACCTTGGTTGACTTTTGAGGCATGTAAATGATGGATTTTTGTGTAATTTTCATGGAACTTAGATACTTTTACTCTCCTTGAACACTTGTAGAAGTTTCCTTGATGTAAATGGTAAATATTTAATGCATGGATAGGTTTCCTAAGTTTTAGAGGCAAGTTGTTTTGACTGCCTATTATCTAGTGATTAGTTTAGAATTAGTTGCAACAGCTCCTAGGAAGCTGAGCTCGACCCCTAGAGGTGGGGAAAAGAGTTAGATCTTCTATATTATGCCTTCTCTTACTCATTTTCATGGTTGGACTCTTGAGGGAGAAGCTCCTATTGTATATTTCACTTGTATCTCTGCAATTTGAGGAAAAGGAAGACCAGGGTTTTGCAGACATCATTGGGATTATTGTGGACTCTTGTGTTGATGGTGTGTTCTATTATTGTAATTGTAAGTGTGTTTATGTGTTCCATATCTTTCTTTACTGCAGCTTATTAAACAAATGAAGTGATAAAGTTTGAATTCATGCATGTCATGCTCAGCTTTCAAATTTGTTTAATGTTTATGTTTTCCACTGTCTAAAGAGGATTCAAAGTCATTGTTTCCCCTCTTTAGCTTCTCCTCTTTCCTCCTTGATCATCCATCTCAGCTAAAGGCATCAGCACAAACTCCTACCTTGCCCCAAAGACCCACCTGCAAAAACTGAGCTCAATCCCCGCACCCTGAATTGCACTCCCTCCAATTGCCACCAAAAACCCCAAAAACTTTAAACCAACCCTCCTTATCAGTTTACTAGCCTAATATCAGTGTTTCTAATTGGTCAACTCATCCTATTGAAAAATCCACCAAGTTTGACCAGAGAGAGCCTTCTCATACCTTGTAGGGCTAGCTACGAGGTGAAATGGTTTGATGTAGCTTTGAGGTCTGTCTATCTCAGCCTAGGTGAAATCTCAAGTGCTAACATGTTCAAGAGGCCAGTTCAAATAAACCATTCATTTGCAAAATATCTGCCATCCATTTTGACCATCCCTGAGTTAGTCCTTGCCAAATACATTTCTTCAAAACTTGATCTATGCTTTCTTGTTGTGGGCTTGCCTACGACAGATCACTTTCTATTGACTCCAACTCATTATCTAGAAAGATATCTAGAAATCGTCAGTACCTTGGAATATGCATGCCTCAATGGCAGGTTTCTTGCCTTTGACGATAGGTTGCATCATTGACCTTCGATCAAAGGATTCTGTAACGTGTTCAACATTGACTCATTCATTCACATTTCATGGATTGTACTCAGTACTTTGAGGGCCATTGACATTATTGGTGGTTCCTCTCACACTTGTTAACAGTTTACATCATTGACTGGTAATCAAGTGGTTTCTACCATGTTCGACTTCGACACATTCATTCACATGGATAGAATCGTACTAGTCCGGGAAGCAGAAATGAAGACCCTGGATCTAGTTTCCACGATCCAGGCTGCGAGGAATTTTGTTATTCATTATACAATGTACTATTCATAAACAGATGGTTGCGCCCATACTGTGTCTACATATATCTATGCTTGTGATTTATTACAAAATCATTCCTGTATTAGAGCAGTTTAGATAGTTTCTAGTCAGTTTTGATCTGAGTATGGGAATGCCTACCTCCGCGATGATATGATCATATATATATATATTTTGCATTGAATGTTTTTACAGGTTCCGACCAGGGTATCCACAGGAAGATCCTTGAAATGATAAAGTACTTCACTCTTCTTAGATGACAAAAACCATCGTCATCTATTACAAACTTCGCACTTTAGGGGGAAATCTGTTACACAAACAATTGTCACCATAACTTTCTGTAATCAATATGAGTCTATCAACACTCATACATACCTCCTTTACAAGTCTTAAACCTCAGCTCTACATATCAAGCTTTGAAAATGAGAGAAAGTCCTTAAAAATATCTAAAACTCTGGTTTTGCACTTTCTCTTAGCATTACCTGCAGTACCACATCCATTGGTCATGTCCCCTGCACACCTGACTGCTCTGTATCTGCATTTATGGGTGTGAACCCCTGTAAAAGTTAAAAAGGCACAAGTTTATTCTTAAAAACTCACTTTGAGTCAATTCTGGAAGCTTCTAGAGGGAATCTTGCGTTGGCAAGTTCGCTCCTTGAGGGTGCATGCATCCCATTCCTTAAGGAGCTAACCCCTTGATGTGAGGAGCTTATCCCCTTGAAGGAGGACTCTATCCCTTCAATGGTGGACCTGTAACCTCCTTCCCTTCCACTATAAAATGAAGCTTTGGGTTGGTTACTTGGGAGGTTGAAAGCTGAATATTTTTGAGGGTAAATGCTGCTGGAACTTAGTCTTCCTAATTGAGATTTTGAGAGGAAATATCACATACCTTTTCATCTCATTTGGGAGAGAGTGAGGCTTGTCAAAGTAAAGGAGATTCCTGCTTGGACCCTGGGAAGAGCTTGTACAACATCAAGGCACCAAGGTTGTAAAGTTCTTCTTTCTCAAAGTTAATACAATCAAGTTTATTTTTCTCAATGAGCTCTGTTTAATGGTTTATTTCATAGACTCCTTGATCACTATGATGAACATGATTTATTATATTAGCTACGCAGGTGTTCTTTGATGTGTGCTTGTTTGTCTTTGCAGGTTATTAAAAGGAAACTCTTTGAAGCTGTTGGAGCAAGGCTACCACAAACTAGCGTTGGAATTAAGGTAGGGTCTAAAACACCTCTTAGTTTTTATTGATGAATCATAATATGTTTAGAGAAAAGTAGATTTACTTGTCTTGCTTGTTGCTAGATATCAATTGATACTAGGGAGATCGGCCTTGTCCGCAAGAACGATTTATCCGCTTAATAGTGTCATTAGTTTTTAAAGGCCACATCACTATTATGAGCCATGCATATTGTAAATCAAATGTAATGTAAAGTGGAAGTCCAATGGACACACATGAATATGAAGAGTCATTTCAGTTGAAAAGTCATAGGAAGTTGAATAGTCATGAGGGTAGTCAAAGAGTCACAAGGGTTAAGCATCACCCATTAGTTATATATACCCACTCATTGTATGAGAAAAATACTTTTCACCTTGGCTCCTCCCACAAAGCATTAGAAAGATCAGTTAGTTCCTTGATGAGAATGGAGTTGCACTAATGTCCCACTACTAGGGCTAGTGATATACAATGTAAATATGTGTCTTGGAACTTTTTCTTAATTATGGAAGCCTTTTCGATCAAGCTAGTTTTCATGCATGACTTATGAATGTTTGTAAGATTATTTTGTGAATGTTTGTATTTCATGTTTCTTTCACATGTACTAAGATAGTTAGACTAATTCGGTTATTTTAGTGCTCAGCTTAATAGGAATGTGCTGTAATGGTTTCCACTGTTGTCTCATCCTTTTGGAATATTATGCGGGATACTAGACAGACCATTCCTCGCTTGTTGGTTATAACAACCATCACATCCATTGTGGACTATTCCTCTTGATGTTAGATAAATCTTTCATTGTTCATTGGTTGTAAAGACTATCACATCCACTATGAACTATCCCGCTGGATGTTGGACAAGTATTTCTGGTTCATGTGTGTATCCTGCTAGGTGGTACTATTACCTCTCACTTAAAGGCTCACTTTTCTCCCCCCTTTTGTAGAAAGAGAACCCAGACACAGTTGCAGTACAAACTCACTAGGCACACTCACCTTGCTATTTGAAGACATAATTGCATCACTCTTCTGTGTTGAAAGCTAGAGCCAAGGCATATCTTTGAGGATTCGGAAACAAGGCCTTTATACCAGATGGGAATCCTACACCAAGCAATGTGAGGTCTAATTGGGACTTCATATCGAGGAGATCCCCTTGGTTGACAGATTTCTAGCACCATAAAAAAATGGTGCTAGAAGGAGGGCTAGATGACAAGTTGAGCCCATTGCATATGGTTTGAATCTCTTATATAAAATGGCTCTTACACAAATCGTACTGCCAGGGTGTTTCTCCAATTATTCCCTTTATCAGTTTTCACTGCTTGATGAGCCTTTGGATTAGTTGTCCCAGTTAAAGTTTGATGGTGAGGATGGAACATCCATAACTGAGAACATTTCAGATTTTCTTCAATTTTTTGAATCTTACGGAATCGATGATGAAGAGTTTTCTTGTGTGCTTTTCTTCCTCACCCTTGAAGGTTGTGCTAGGCGGTGGTGCCATACCTTGCCAGCTGCTTTCGTTCATTCCCTTCATCATTTCCTCAGGGATCTCCATCAAGCCTTTGATAATTATAGCTACTGAGATGTTTATGGGAGAATCAATCGTTTAAGAATGGAGCCTAATGAATCAGTTGATAAATTTTATGATCGATTCCTTCAACTTTTCTTTGAAATTCTCGAAGAAGATTTCAATTGGGAATTCTTGAAACAAGAGTTTGAGCGCTTGGTTCTTATCACTTCATGCGATGAACCTGAACCCCCTGATTTTTTTCTTCCTCAAGTCTTGTGAATCATGAGGCACCTCAAATTTCAGAGGAGGAGCTTACTACCCCTTTTGTTCCTTGTCCTCCTCCTTTTCCAGTCCCAATGAGGGTGCCTCCTTGTGGCGATTGTAAAATTGTGAAATCAACGAATCAAATCTCTAGTCCATCTTCTCATTCTTCTTTCACTTCAATGGAGGAAATTCTAGAATGGCTCGTGAAGCCTACTATGAAGACTCGCTCCTCCATTTCTCAAGATGATGTCACCATTCACAACTTTGGTCTCAAATCTAATTTGGATTTATGTTATCCTCTATCATCTTCACATCTGTTGGGTTGTGTTATATTCTTTCCACGACTAACCTACGTAGTGAACCGGGGGGTTAGACGGGGGGCGGAGCCCCCCTCTACGCGGTTCGGGGCAGCGCCCCGAAATTTTTTTTTTTGGACCCTATATTAGGTTGGGCGAACCTACCTATGGTTTTTCGGTCATGGTTTTGGACGCGATGGTTTTTCGGTCCATGGTATTGGATGCTTCGGCATGTATAAATATGTATTGTAACATTGAAAGGAATATAATGAAAAATCAAGCTGGTAGTCTCGGTTTTGAGATCCAGTGGGAAATCTCTGTGTATATGTGTTTTATGGGTTATGCTCTCGCATTTTTATTTTCTTGTGATTTAGAATTCGTATGCAGGTAATTTCTGTACGGGGTTAAAACCTACATTTGGTATCAGAGCTGTTTTGGCTTCAAGGGGACGTCTTTGTTGCTGAGGGCTCGGGCCTGTGGTAGACCCTATTCAGTGGGAGATCTGCGAGATCGATTCTGGTGGTGAAAGAAGATGGTGAGCAGCGGAAAGATAGAGATTGAGAAGTTCAATGGTCAGAGTTTTGAGTTGTGAAACTCAAGATGGAGGATCTGTTGGTGGATAAAGATCAGTGGATCACGGTAGATCCGGGTACTAAACCAACGGGAGTGACCGATGAAGAATGGAAGAAGTTGGATCAGAAGGGAAAGAGCACAATACGATTGTGTGTCTCAGATTCAGTATTGCTAAATGTATCAGGGGAAGCTATGGTGAAGGCTCTATGGGACAAGTTAGGGACTTTGTACCAATATAAGTTTTTGGTGAATAAAGTATTCTTGCGGAAAAAGCTGTATAACCTGAGGATGAAAGATGGAGACTCGGTGACAGAGCATCTAAATGTGTTTAATACTGTGGTAAGTCAGTTATCATCTGTTGATATTAAAATTTCAGATGAAGATAAGTGCATCAGTCTGTTGTGTTCTCTATTAGATTCGTGGCATAGTCTGGTTATTGCAATAGGTAGAAATGAAATTTCTTTGCAGTTTGATGAAATAGTCTCAGCCTTGCTGACGGAGGAGATGAGATGGAAAAATATGGACAACCAGAATGATGATGCCTTGTCTGTACGAGGACGGTCTCAGAACAGAAACAAAAGTAATTCATCGAGTGGGAGATCTAAATCTAGAGGGAGATCTAAATCTCCAGGAAAACCTATAAAGGTGGTGTGCTAGAAATGAGGAAAGGAAGGGCACTTCAAAAGGGATTATAAATCTACAGCTCCTGATAAAGGAAAGGGATCTGATGATGCTCCTTCTGCAGAGGCGAAAACCACCTCAGATGAAGGTGGGGATGTGTACTTGGCTTCTTCAAGTACACATGTAGATCATGAGGCATGGTTGATTGACTCAGGTGCATCCTTTCACTTCACTCCCCATAGAGAGTGGTTCTGTGAATATGAGAAATACGATGGTGGTGATGTCTTCTTAGGAGATGATAGGAAGGCTAGAATCATTGTTCGCGGAAAGGTAAAGTTGAAGTTGCAAGGTGGAAGGGTTAGAACACTTTCGGGTGTTCTGCATATTCCTGCGTTGGCTAGAAATCTGATTTCTATAAGCAAGTTGGATGATGCAGGTGTAAAGACATTGCTCGAGAAGGATACCTACAAGATGGTTCGAGGAGCACTGGTATTGATGCTGGGAGTTCAGATTGGAACTCTACACAAGCTGCAAGGTAGCACTGTTGTTGACAACTGCAATAGTTCTATGGTTCCTGAAAATGGAGCTGAAAATCTAGTGGTCTCTAGAGAGAAGACCATGCTATGGCATCAAAGGCTTGGACATATTGGAGAGAAGGGCCTTCGAATGCTTCATGGTAAAGGTATGGTAGAAGGTATGAATATTAGCTCTCTGTATTTTGATTTCTGTGAAAATTATGTATATGGGAAGCAGAATCGGGTGAGTTTCCCCTCTGGTGGTAAGAGGACGAAAAAGATATTAGAACTTGTGCACAGTGATGTGTTTGGATCTGTGAAAGTTCCATCGCTGGGTAAGTTTGTGTAATATGTATCATTTATAGATGAATTCTCAAGGAATACATGGATATATTTCCTTAAGAAGAAATCTGAAGTCTTTGAAAGGCTTAAAAAATTTAAGGCTATGGTGGAAAATCAGACATAGAAGAAGATAAAGGTGGTGAGGACAGATAATGGTAGAGAATTTTGTAGCAAGGAATTTGAAGAATTATGTAAGAAGTGTGGTATAGCACGGCAGAAGACTACTCCATATGCACCTCAGCAAAATGGAGTCGTAGAAAGAATGAACAAGACATTGACGGAAAGGGCAAGAAGCATGCTCAGTGGTGCCGGGTTAGGACAGGAATTCTGGGCAGAGGCGGTGGATACTGCATGTTACCTGGTCAACAGGTCACCTTCATCAGCATTGGAGGATAAGACTCCACAAGAAGTATGGACAGGTCAGAAACCCTCTCTTTCACATCTAAGGGTATTTGGATGTGATGAATATGTACATGTTCCAAAGGAGAAAAAAACCAAGTTTGATAGTAAATCTGAAAAGTGCATCTTTATTCGGTATAAGGATGGTTTAAAGGGTTATAAGCTTTGGAACTAGCTGAAAAGGAAGGTTATGTACAACCGAGATGTAGTGTTCAAAGAGGTGAAAGATGTTATTAAACATGAAGTGAAATATGTTATTAAACAACTCGTAAGAAACCCTCTCTTTCACATCTGAAGGTATTTGGATGTGATGCATATGTACATGTTGTAAGGGAGAAATGAACCAAGTTGGATAGTAAATCTAAAAAGTGCATCTTTATTGGGTTTAAGGATGGTTTAAAGGGTTATAAGCTTTGGAACCCAGTCACACGGAAGGTTGTGTATGGTCGAGATGTGGCGTTCAGAGAGGTAAACGATGTTATTAAACATGAAGTCCAACCAAAGGAACCTCTGAAGATAGAGTTTGAACTAAAGGAGGAAGAACAAAACTCTGTAGCAGAGGAGGAATCAGAAAATGAAGTGCCCCAAACTCCGGTTGTGAGAAGATCAGTTCAAGAAAGGTATAGTCCATATGCTTTCTATTCAAATTTTGCTTTGTCTGTCACTGATGATGATCCCAGAACTGTGAAGAAAGCAGTGGATTTAGAGGATGGAAAACTGTGGAAAGAGGCCATGGTTGATGAAATGGAATCTTTGTACAAAAATGAGGCTTGGGATCTGGTGGAGTTGTAGGCTGGAAGGAAACCCATTGGCAGCAAATGGGTGTTCAAGAAGAAGACAAATGCAGAAGGGAAGGTGGAGAAATACAAAGCTCGGTTGGTAGCGAAAGGTTATTCTCAAGTGTCGATAATTGATTTTGGTGATATTTTTTCTCCTGTTGCCAAGGTAACTTCTATTAGATTACTTTTATCTGTTGTTGTTGCTTTTAATTTTAAGGTAGAGCAGATGGATGTGAAGACAAAATTTCTTCACGGGGATTTGGAAGAGGAAATCTACATGAAGCAACTTGAAGGATTTGCGGTGAAGGGTAAGAAAGAACTAGTATGCAAGTTAAAGAAGTCTCTGTATGGGTTAGAATAGTCACCAAGGATGTGGTATTAGAAATTTGATACATTTATACGGGGACTTGGCTTAACCAGAAGCAAAGAAGATCACTGTGTGTATTTTAAATTAATTGTTGACCGTGTTATTTACTGGTCTTGTATGTGGATGATATTTTGCTGGTTGGAAATGACAAAGAAATTATCTAGGATTTGAATACCCAATTGTCCTCCAAATTCGACATGAAAGATCTCGGTGCTGCAAACTATATTTTGGGCATGGAAATTAAAAGAGATCGGGAAAAGAGGAAGCTCTCGTTAAACTAGAGGAAGTATGTTGAGACAATACTGCAAAGGTTTAATACGCAGGATAGTAATCCGGTGAAGGTTCCTATTCCTTTAGGTGTGAGGTTATCTGCTAAACAGTGTCCCAAGACATAAGAAGAGGAAGAGGACATGTCCCATGTTCCATATGCAAGTGTGGTCGGTAGCTTGATGTATGCAATGGTCTATACTAGACCAGACATTGCACATGCAGTGGGAGTATTGAGTAGGTTTATGTCAAAACCAGGGAAGGAGCATTGGACAACAATGAAGCAGGTTTTCAGGTATTTGTGTCGCACTAGTGATTATGGTTTGTGCTACCAAGGAAGACCAGGATTGGACAAAGTGTTAGATATTCGCGGCTTTGTTGATGCAGACTAGGTTGGAGATCTGGATCAGAGAATATCTATAAGTGGGTATGTGTTTAACCTATTTGGAGGTGCAGTCAATTGGATGAGTAAGAAACAATATGTAGTGGCACTACCAACTACGGAGGCAGAATACATGGCAGCCACTCATGCAAGCAAGGAAGCAATT
>APFE031650794.1:0-10673 GCA_000404065.3 Pinus taeda | reverse complement strand
TTGCCAAGCATTTCTATTAATCATTATCAAATACAACATATATGTATACGAAGGGTTCCATTCCTGTAAGCAAAATAATATTAAGTGTGTAACCGAAGTGGCGTTACAACCAAAACCCTAGACGAGGGTTCAACCACAGCAACGACAAACTTTTCCATTTAACAACCATTGTGCAAATCGAAAGTGGAAGGCGCAGCAAAGACAAGTTACAGACAACGACAAAAACTACAAACAACCTACAACAACCGTGGCCATTAACCATTCGGAATAATAGACCGAAAAGCTTGAGAAGTCAGGCCTACCGAGCAACCGGTTCACTGTGACAAAAGGGACTGGAGAACCCGCGTGCTCAGGCCGCCACCAACGACCTGTAACTAGCAAACATCAAGCTAAGCTATAGGTGTGTTAAGGGAGAAACCCTTCAAATAAGCCAACCATTGCATGCCGAAAAAAAATCATTATAATTCCCTGAGCAAGCCGAGTCGAAATTGAGCACAGCGACCCAGACAAGTTGCATAGCTTAGAGACCAAAGGAGCCAAGTGGGTAAGTAACAGTAACAGAAGCAGGACAGATTGAAGCAGGGACGGAAGACAATACCTGTTCGAGCCAACGAGCAACTGCCAACGTAACCCTGTGCTCAGAACAAACACCAACGCTCACGAAATGAAAACCCAGAGCAACGGAAAGCGTGAGGTTTGAAACCAGATTTGGGTCAAGAAACAACAAAAGCTTGAAGAGTAAATCCTAACAGCAACGGATATACAGATCCACAATAAAACGAGAGAGAAATCGAAAGGTAACCCTGACCGAACCATACACACAGGTTTGCATACAGTAAATAAAATACGACGGGCACATACAACAGGAAACCACTTACAGAACGTGTGCAGTCATAAAAAGAACAAAAAACAGAACTTACCAGGTTCGAACCAACACTACAGAGCCGAGCAACAACACCATACGAGCAACACTTCCCATAAGTTCACAGTCAAATCGAGCGGAGGAGGGTTCATGAACCATTATCAACCGAAGACAACTAGTATTCACCATTGCAAATGAGACAGTATACCACAGAGCAAACCCAGAAAACCCTCGCAGACATTCCCGGCGAAAAGAACAGTCCAGAATAACCCAAAAGGGTCGGTTTCTTGGCACAAAGAGCAAGTGGAAACAGGATCGAGGCATTAGGACGAGCCATAAATGCCGCATTAAACTCACAAGTGCCACCCACTGTGAATAAATCTCCACAGATGATCTCCACGCGAGGAAACAACAGATATTTGTTGACACGTCATTACATACGGATGTGTGGAACCGTGGGCGTTTTGGGTTGGGTTACACCTTTGACATCATGTTGTTTTGCCTCTTTTAGCCCTTTAACAAGGGAAATGTAATATGTCTCATTGTTTTTCGTCATTCCAGACACTTCTCTTTTTCCATGAAATAAATGATTTGTTGCCATATTGTAAAGGACGAATTTAACAAGTGCTCGACCTGGATTTGGAAAGCAAGACACTTCAATGCATAAACACCACTTTTGCACCATTTTTTACACTTCAAAAACCTAAAAAATAAGATAAAAATAAATTCATGTTAAACAAGTAGAAAATTATCTTTTTTTTAATACTCAACATGTTTTTCAATCATATATAATTTTAAAAAGCAGATAATGTTTTTCACAAATTCAATATAAGACTGACTGACAAATTTTGTTGGAGTATCAGAACTAAATTGAATGCTTTCGATATTGTTAGATATAAGTATCCTTATCACTGTTACAATGTCATATTTCCTACTAGTAGTTATAAGGTGGAGCTAAAAATTCAATTTTAGAGCTTGCAAGAATAATTTTCAAAACAGTAAGATTTCTTAAGTGCATCAGTCTTAAAAACCTCCTCCATGCTCAGAAAGATAAATTAGTGTGATATATGTTGTCTGATGATGTTATCGGGTATATAGTGCAATTTAAAATAGCCTCACGACACCTTTTGATTATTTGAGTAGTTTCTATGATTTACAATTCTTTCTTTGCAACATTCTAACTAAAATTGAAATTAATATTCGAGAAAAATGGGAGAGTCCTAAAAAAGTACATAAATTGGTTTCACCATAATGTATCCTAGCAATAGGTTACCATGAGTACCTTTGCTCGCGTGGTGGTAGTGAATTGAGAACTAGAGAATGGAAAAGTGAGGAGTTGTCTACTCCTACCAAAATCTAGAAAATGAAGAAACCCCTTGCTTGTTCAAGTGAGGAAAGGCCCAAACAATGATAATAGGGGGTGACTTTTTCCCTATTTAGGTATATTATATCACACCGTATGTTATATTTTTCTTGTAGACAATTTATAGAGGCGATTCCAAAATTATGAGCCACCCATATACATTTAAGGTACACTTTTATGCACAAATCAGACCTAAAACCCTAGTGGTTTCCCTAGCATTATAGGAGAGAGAAAGAGAGATAAAATTAAGTTTTATGGTCATCAACACACTCTTAGACCATTAGACCAGCACCTTATCCTAGTAGGGTTCAATGGAGTCTTTTTGGCACAAATTCAAAGGAAGGATATTGATGGAGTAAGGGGGTTAGCTCAGGCATCCACCTCTAAAACCATAGCTATTACTCCTATGAGGGGAGAAATTAGATATAGGGTCTTCACATAAAACAAAAGGGACAATTTTACATGCAATGTTGAAGAAAATTTTTAGCAATGATAAAAAATTAGCCATGGAACAATTGAAGCCCTGCTTTGAACATAAAGCATACAAAATATCAATAATAAGACAATAAACTTACAAAATTATCAACAAAAAGCACTTCTTTCAATCCTAGTACAATTCCTCTGTGCAAGTTGCACAAAAAAAGATCACATTTTTCCAATGTAGTGAAAAATACTAGCCCGCACTCTCTTAGATAGGAATATAATTCAATGTGTGATGATGACATAAATAAATTAAGGGAGGCTCTATTTATACCCATTTTTTAAATAATTAGACTAAAAATCCCTATTGACAAGCTTACTTTAAGTTTTCCACGAGAAATAGGTTACAAGCCAAACTCATTGCTCAAAAACATAACAAAGTGCCATAAATGCTCAGCAAGCTTATATAACTGCAAATAGTGACAATAAAGTTGCAGACTTCTATAAAGCCATACATAAAAACCTGTAACAGATTTACATTTGATTTGAATTTTTGTGGAAACTACACATACAACTATAAAGCTTCTGCAAGGTTGTTTAAAAGCAATGCAGGTTTAGAAAGTTAGAGTGAACTTAGTATAAAAAGAGGATGTGGTTTATAGAGTTTATACATTGAACAACTTTTCAAACTCATGACCTGCAAGCTCTTCACCTTTTCAAACTTAGTAATCTGCAAGCTCTTCACATTTTTCCGGAGTACTGTTGAGAACCCTTATTTACATGGACAAACTGATAAAAACAGTGATAAAACCTGGCTAGTGATCGCTATGATATAACCCTGGATGGCCCTTTAATGTATGATGTCTTATTGGACCTGTTCTTTGTTCCTACGAGTAGTGTTAGGATGTAACTACCTGACGAAGTACTTGGAAGTTTGGTACTACCTCCAACATCTACTAAATCAAGTGAAAGCTCAGAAAATTGTGCAAAAGGCCCTCTTGCTGAACAAATTTGTGATGACACATGCATTTTGGCTTCCCTCCCACTGCACCACCCCCATCCCAAGCACAGTTTAAATAAATACAATCAGAAAAAGAAATAAGGTAAAGAAAAAGATATTGCCACTACTAATTTTTTAAAGAAGAACAACACAGAAATATTCATAATTAATTGACAAAATATGTCTGCTAGGCTGTGGTCTAGTCACAAATTATAGCAACTGTAATGATGAACTAGGTTCAAATATCAAGTTTGGAGGGGATGCCCCTGGTTTTATTTCAAGACTAGTTGGAGGAAGGGCTTGATAGACCATTGACGTGACATAGTCACAATAAAAAGTGAACATTTCCAAGCCCTATTGCCCTTTCAGTTGCATGGCAGCATGCAAGAATGAGATTAAAATCAAACTCTGCTAAAAAAAGGATGTTAATTATTGAATAAGAAAAATATTATTCATATTAGGTTCAGTGAATAAGGTTCGTTATTTTTTTCGTGGTTAATGTTTTTTTTTTTTTTTTTTCAGGGTCAAACTTTGAATATGAGTTGTCCCAATTTTGCAATTTTCTACCCATCTTAAATTTTCTTGCCATCTTATTTGACAATAAGAAATTTATGACAAAGATTTGATGCTTTGAGAACTACCCTTCTCAGACTCGAAAGTTCGGTGGGGGGATTTTCAATCATATCCCACATTGTCAAAACTAAATAAACAAACCACGAAAATTCACTCCATAAGGTTACAGAGTAACTATTTTACCTAAGAGCATCTTAAAATTTCTTAAACGTAGCATTATTTATCAAAAGTAACGTTTAAGCAATAAAATCAACGAGAATCAATCTCAGGTCGCATGACTAAGGGCAGGAAATAAAAACGACTAATTACTCTACTGACCTAATCAAAGAAACCAGAGGCCTGTTACATCCTAGACTAGACATAACAAGCATGATAACTCGTGGTCATTATAGTTCGCATAAATCCAACAATATAAATTAGCGAAACCCTATCTTTGACATCTATGTTTCCAAATTTTGCTAAAATATTGTTCTGCGAAATGTAAACTGTGCTAAGTGGCAAAACCTTTGCAATAGATCGTCCTTGAGGCCTTTACATATATTCTTTAATAATCTAAAAAAAATATTTTCACGCAATAATGATTTTCCATAGGTTATCGGGAAAATTCCAGGGCTTTCAAACAAGAAGAAGTTGAACTAGTATTTCATAAGGCGCTGAAAATGTTAAAGAACTTTAATTTCATTAGATCAATAAACTGTTAAATACAAAAGAAAATGACCTGTACAGGAAAATTGCAGAATCTGGTGTATCTGCGAGCTGTTTAGCAACGTGACCCCGAATCAACAAAAAGGCTCTGTCTAGTTGCAAGTTCTGAAGGCACGCGATGGGGGCTCCACGTTCAGTTGAGGCCTCAGTTTGAATTTCAGCAACCAAATGCGGATGCCCGCGGTGTGACGTGACCCCGAATTGTCCGAACGAGAGGATTTGTCAGATAGATACCAGTGGGAGTTAACTGGGAAGGATGGAAGGGTGGCGGAGGAATGTGGAGTTGGTGAAAAGTGGTGGAGCGTGGCGGAGGGAAGTTTTTCCAGGCGGCCCCAGAAACCAGGCAATTCCTCTGCCTAGTTAGACTACTCCCATTTATTTTCCATAGGAGTCATCTAACCAGGCGGAGGAATTGCCCGGATGGCTAAAAGTGGTTGAAATCTGGGCAAAAAAATTTAAATTTTTTTTGTAGGTGAAGTGTTTGAATTGTGTTTTTGATGGTGGAAATGGATTCAGCACCTTCAAAAAGGTCTAAATCACCTAAAATTTTGAAGTTTAACAACTATAACTTAGATTTACAAAAATCCTTGCTAGATTTTCTCTAAATGTAACCAGAATTTCCATAACTTTCCAAACAACTACTCCACCTAACTTTCCGGGCAACTCCTTTACTATATGGCCATCAAGAAGATTAAACATCATTAAATACAGTGGATTTCCGTAGTCCAGAATTTTAGGTTCTGTTAAATGTATAAATGGCATGCTCTACTCTACTCCACGGGTACCAATTGTGAACTTCTCTTACTAGAGATTAACATTATGGAGATGGATGTGAAACCTAAAGGTAAAGCCATTGGCATTGATCTAGGGACAACTTATAGCTGCGTAGCAGTGTGGCAGCAAGATAGATTCGAAGTTATTGTTAATGATCAGGGCAACCAAACCACTCCTTCCTTCGTTGCTTTCACCTCCTCCGAGAGGTTTGTGGGAGACGCTGCAAAATACCAGATCGCCACTAATCCCCGGAATACCATCTTTGATGCGAGGAGGCTCATTGGAAGGCGATTTACCGATCCCTCTTTGCAAAGTGACATGAAACTCTGGGCCTTTACTGTGATCGCTGGAGAAAATGAAAAGCCCCTTATCCAAGTTGATTACAAGGGTCAAAGGAAGGAATTTGCAACCGAGGAAATCTCTTCGATGGTATTAATGAAAATGAAGACGACGGATGAAGCGTACCTCAACTCTGAAGTGGAGAATGTCGTTATCACTGTAACCGCCTATTTTAGCGATTATCAGAAAAGGTCTACTAGAGACGCGGCTATCATTGCCGGTCTTAACGCCATGAAAATTATTAACGAACCCACTGCCGCGGCTATAGCTTATGGATTTGGTACAGAGGTTTATTCCTCCCATGGAAAGAAGACTTTCTTGATTTTCGACCTTGGCGGAGGCACCTTTGATGTTTCCATTGTTAATATCGAGAGAGGTAAATTTGAGGTGAAGGTTGTCGGAGGGGACATGCATTTGGGTGGCGAAGATTTTGACAACAGAATGCTCAATCACGGTGTTCAACATTTCAACAGGAAAAATAAAATGGAAATGAACATAAGTGATAAAGCTCTTGGAGGCTCCGAGCAGAATGCGAATGGGCAAAAAGAAATCTGTCTTTCGTTGTAGAGACTGTGATTAATATCGACTGTCTATACGAAGGGCTGGATTTTCAATTGTAAATTACAAGAGCCAAGTTCAGAGAGCTCAACATGGATTTCTTTGATAAGTGCATAAGAATCGTCAGCGAATGTCTGGAAGATGGCATGATGAGCAAAGAAGAAATTAACGAAGTTGTATTAGTAGGAGGTTCCACCCGGATTCCAAAGGTAAAGGAATTCCTTCAACATAGTTAGAAATAATGGAGAAATGGTTATGTGGTTGTAACGTACCTTCTTAGTTTAGGAGTTTTTCCTAGAGTTTAGGAGGTTGTTTTCAACCACTTATTTTTCAGTCAAGTATTTAATATGTAATCTTCATCCATGTAATAGAGAGTGTGTGATTGTGAGCGTGAGTCTCCTCCTTTGTATGAGTGTAGTCTCCAGGTGATGTACACACCTGTGAGTTGCAACTCCTACTGATTAATTCAAAGCTTAATTATTTTTTATCTTGGTATCAGAGCTTAGGGTAGAGGTAGCCTTAATTTTTTTTTTTGGGATGTATCATTAGTTGCACATCTGTAGTAGTAGGAGAGCTTGTAAATGTATCTGTGTGATCAGGTGGAACTGTAGTAACACCTGGAGTGAAGGGTCTCAGATGACTGATCATCTCTGAGCTGGAGAAAAGGTTGAGCAATTGGCGCTACTTTTGGGCTGAAAAGCGCACCAGGAGGGCCATTGGTGCTACTTTTGGGCTGAAAAGCTCACCAGGAGGGCCATTGGTGCTACTTTTGGGCTGAAAAGCACACCAGGAGGGCCATTGGCGCTACTTTTGGGCTGAAAAGTGCACCAGGAGGGCCATTGGTGCTAGTTTGGGGCTGAAAAGCGCACCAGGAGCCCAATTGGTGCTAGTTTGGGGCTGAAAAGCGCACCAGGAGCAATTGGCGCCATTTTTGGGCTGAAAAGCGCGCCATTGGCTCAACTTTTGGGCTGAAAAGCGCACTAGGAAAATTATAACTAAAATTGGCGCGGATCCGTGGCTATTAAGCGCGCCAATTTTGGTGCACTTCGCGAATTTTTGTTTTCCGCAATTGGCGCGGATTTCTAGCTATTCAGAGTGCCATAGAACCAACCTCTTTCTCTCTGGAAATCTGCAATTTGATTTTTTCTTGCAGATCGGAGTTGCCCGGTGGTGGGATGTGGAAATTTCTGCTCGGTGGTAGTAGATTTGATTTTCCCGGTGGTGGCGAATTGAGGATCCTTGATCAGCTCGGATCTAGCAGATCAGATCTGCCCGGTGGTGGTGAGTTGGGGTTTCGTGATCGGACCTACCCGGTGGTGGCGAATCAGAGCTCTGTGATCTGCTCCGTGGAAGTAGATCGATGTTTTGTTCGGTGGTGGCGCAGTGCAGCTCCTTGATCTGTTCGGTGGAAGCAGATCGCCCTTGCTCGGTGGTGGCGTGTTGAAGATTGCTTGTTGATCCGTTCGGTGGTAGCAGATCGGTTTTGCCTGGTGGTGGCACAGTGAAGTCCCTGATCTGTTCGGTGGTAGCAGATCGGACTTGCCCGGTGGTGGCATAGTGAAGTTTCTGATCTGTTTGGTGGTAGCAGATCAGACTTGCCCGGTGGTGGTCGATTGAAGTGTTCAGTTGGGAAAAAATGAACAACAATTTGGAATCATACCTCCATGAGTCTGGAAAGATCGATGGAACGAACTTTTCTAACTGGAAGTTCAAAATGCAAACTTTGTTGGAGAGTGCGAATGCATGGTTGATCATCTTGGGAAATGAGCAGAGAACTGGAAAACCGGCCCAAGAACAGGACTAGGATAAGAGAGAAACAAAGGAAAAATTCATACTGAAGATGTCTGTCAAAGACAACATTATCCCCCATATCAGAGATTGCAAGTCGGCGGCGGATATATGGACCACAATCAAGAATCTGTACGAGACACAGAACACAAATCATGTTCTGGCACTCAAGGGAAATTTTTTTGCATTAAATATGGATGAGAATGAATCCGTTGGTGGATTCATGGCCAGATTCAAGGATCTGAAAGACAAATTGGGAGCCATTGGAGAGCAGGTATCAAATTCAGATCTGATTACACTTACACTGAACAGAATGACCGATGAATATCAGACATTCATCTCTGGGTTGTCAGCGAGAGAGAAAGCCCCCTCGTTTGATGACCTGACAGCGATTCTGCTCCAGGAGGAGGAGTGATGACATAATCTAAAGACTCAGGGCAATGATCTTGCTCTGATGGCAAAGAGGCGACAGTAGAGAGGAAAACAACATCAGCACCAACATCAACATCAGCAACCGCAGAAGCAGCAGCAGAAAGGGGCCAGCTCTTTTCAAAAGAGACCATTCAGAGGTATGACTGATAATTATGTTAAGAGATGTTTTTACTGTGGGAAGCCTGGCCACCAGATTAAAGAATTCTATAAGAGGCAGGCGGATGAAAGAAAAGGCAAACAGAGGAAACATCAGGGGTGTTTTGCTGGAGAAGAGGATGACCACAACCATGATCTTCGATTATTCACAGTCGACTGTGCACTTTCAACATCAAAAGGAGACGAGGATAATATATGGCATGTAGATTCTGGCGCATCTTCGCACATGACCGATAAGAGAGATTGTTTTGAATTTCTTGAAGAATCTGCATTGGGATCAAAGATTTATTTAGGAGATGATAGTGGGTATGAGATCAAAGGATGTGGGGATATTCCTGTCAAGCTACCTAGTGGCGACATCAAACATCTCAGAAATGTTTTATATGTTCCAGGCATTAAAAAGAATTTGATCTCTGTCTCTATGATAACAGACCAGGACATGCAGGTGAAATTCTTCAAGAATGGATGTGTCATTTAGGATAGTCAATTGGAGATAGTTGCAACTGGAGTACGTGTGGGAAATTTGTACAAACTGGATGCAATGAGCATGACACAACAAGCGATGGTTGTAGAAACATCAACAATTGAGAATCTCTGGCACCAGATATTTGGACACCTAAATCTACAAGATCTCATCTTACTCAAAAAGAAAGGTATGGTCGATGGTGTTCCTGTTTTACATAATGTCAAACTGGATTGTGACGGATGTGCATTAGGGAAGATGCATAGAGATGAATTCCCTTTGCATGTTAACAGAAAAGAAAGAGACATCCTAGAACTAGTGCATACATATATTTGTGGACCTATGCAGACTAGGTCTTTAGGAGGTGCATACTACTTTCTACTATTTACAAATGACTGCACTAGGTTCTCTTGGGTGTATTTTTTAAGCAAAAAGAGTCAAGCTTTCCAATACTTTAAAGAATTCAAATCAATGATAGAGAACCAAACAGGAAAGAAGATAAAGATTCTCCACTCGGACCAAGGGGAAGAATACAGGTTAGGTGAGTTCATCAACTTCTACAAGCAGCATGGGATTATACAGCAATTCACAGTGCCACACACTCCACAGCATAATGGAGTAGCAGAACGCAAGAACAGGACCCTTGTGGAGTGCGCAAGAAGTATGCTTCAAGGTAAGGGTATTTCTAATGGTCTTTGGGCAGAACCCACTAATATTACTGTTTATTTAGAACAGGAGTCCTACCAAAAGTCTTGGCTTCAAAACCCCCTTTGAAGCACTGTTTGGACTCAAGCCAGCAGTCGGTCATTTAAGAATATTTGGATCTAAAGCTTTTGCTCATATACCGAAAACAGATAGGAAAAAGCTAGACCCCAAAGCCTTGAAATGTATATTTGTAGGATATGGCACAAAGTATAAGACATACAAGTTATATAATCCTGTGACTCATAAAGTTTTTGCGAGCAGAGATTTCGTTTTTCATGAACAGACTGAAGATGGAAAGGAAGACTCTAACAATGACAGCCACATTCCACTGCTGATAGAACTAAACAGTGAAGAAGAAGAAGAGCAGGAGTAGGAGCAGAAACAGGAAGAAGTAGCAGCAGATAGTGTAATAAGTGATAATACAGGCCCGGGAAGTGCTGAAACAGATAGAGTTGAGGTAAGTCCTTTACCTAGAAGATCAGGTAGGAAGACTAGACTACCTGCAAGATTGCAAGGCTATGCTTTAATGTCCAAA
>APFE031650786.1:49922-77703 GCA_000404065.3 Pinus taeda | reverse complement strand
GAAGCATCTTGTGGCATCAAGATGCTTAGGAGGACATCTGGCTGACATATGTGTTGATGTCTAGATCCAAAATTAGGGAGGGTGGCATTGGTCATAGAGCTCTGACCTTAGATACACACCTAGATCCCTAGGTTGGTGTTGGAGTGGAAACCTTAATTAGCCTCTTCGAGGGGGAACCTCCTTTACATCACATAAATGAAAAATTCTTGGATGATTCAAATGAAAATACCTCCTTTCTATATATAGGAGTCTAAGGGGTCATAATATAATCAGGCCCTACATAACAATAATAATGCGTGGGCACAACAACAACAATAGTTGGATTCTATGGAGCACAATAATAACAATATGGGTACTACATGGGCAAAACAATAACAGTAAGTGGGACATACTAACAATAAAAATAAGGGGCTACACTAGTATTATAGGGACCTAACACGCCCCTCTCTTTCAAAAAATTATATTCCTCAACACTTGAGTAGGTTTTGATGCTTAGTATAAAATTCTCATCCTCCCATTATGGAATCTTCAGCGAGTAAATTCTTCCACTTGATGAGATACTATGAAATTGATCGATTTCATAGCTGTTGGGTTATTGTTTCCATGACTTCTTCAGGTTCCAATATGATTTTTCCTTCCTCGTCAAGTTTTGGCAATATTGTTTGAACTGGGAGCTTGTCACCTATAACCTTCTTTAAGAATGAAAAATGGAAAACTGGGTGCACTTGGGAAGATGCAGGAAGCTCCAATTTGTATGCCATAGTACCAATCTTTTGCAACACCTTGTAAGGACCATAGTACTTTGGTGATAATTTATTATCCTTCTTAGATTGCTTGAGGGAAATTTGTTTGTATGGTTGTAGTTGTAAAAATACCTAGTATCATACATAAAAAATTATTTTGCTACGATGTTGATATGCCTGTTGTTTCATTCGATTTTGTGCCAATGTGAGGTTATCCTTTAAGAGTTGGAGAACTTGTTGTTGATGCTCGATGTGATCTTTCACTGCTTGAACCTTATAATTTTCTCTTAAAGATGATGTGAGGGACGGTGGATGATATCCATAAAGTGCCATAAATTGGGTCACTTTTGTTGTAGTATGGAAGGAAGTTTTATACGACCATTCAGCCAGAGGTAACCACTTGACCCATTGTGTTTGTTTATTATATAAAAAGAAACAAAGATATCATTCCAAACATTTGTTCACTATCTTAGTTTTCCCATCAGATTGAGGATGATAAGATGAGCTATGAGCTAATTGAGTACCCATACAAGAAAATAATTTCGTCCAAAAAATCTAGTGAAAATAGGACCTCTGTTGCTTACAATAATCTTTGGGTTTCCATGTAGCTTTTGGAATTGTTTCCATAAATTCAATAGCAACTGTACTGGATTTAAATGGATGAGATAATGCACAAAAGTGTGCATACTTGGTAAGTCTATCAATTACCACCATGATGACACTCTTTCCTTCAGACATGGGTAAACCTGTGATAAAATCCATTGAGACCTCCTCCCAATGTTGACTTGGAATGTTTAAAGGTCGTAACAGACCTGGGGTCTTAATCGTCTCAACTTTATTTTTTTGGAAAACCAAACATTCCACCATAAACATTTGAATATTAGATTTAAGGCCATCCCAAAAAAATTCCTTCTTGACCTTGTGGCAAGTTTTTAAAAATCTTGAGTGTCCTCCTAAGAGAGAGGTGTGCAATTCCCAAAAAAACTTTTGTTTGAGTTGGAAATTATTACAAATATATAAGCAATCTTTGAACCATAATGATTCATTTTTCCCGTTAAATGTATCATATGTACTGGGATCTTGCTGTAACTATTGAATGAATGCCCACACTTCTTCATCATTCTTCCATTCATTCCTTGCTTCGGTTATCAAATCTGGTTGGACAATAAAAATGGCACAAAGAAATGCTTCCACATCCTCATCCTTTCTTGAAAGTGCATATGCAAAAACAATTTTCTTCCCTTTATTTTTATATGATTTCAAAGTCATAACCCAACATCTTTGTGACCCATTTTTGTTTCTCTTCTGAAGATAATATTTGTTCGAAAAAGTGTATTTAAGACTATCATGATCTGTTTTTACCTTGAAGTTTTCTTCTCATTAGGTAATGTCACCATTGCTTTAGTGCATGTAGTATTTCCAACATTTCCTTTTCATAAATAGGTTTGTGTAAATACTTTCCTTTGATTGGATGACTTTCAAAAGCTATGGGTATTCCTTCTTGCATTAAAACTGCACCAATTCCATTTCTTGAGGCATCACATTCCACAATAAAGGTTTTTGTGAAGTCTAGTGTAGCTACGGCCGATGCTTGGCACATTGACTCTTTAAGATTTTCAAAGGCCTTAGTTGCTTCTTGAGTCCAAGAAAATGCATCTTTCTTTAGTAATGTTGTTAGAGGTGCTTCTATTCTCCCATAATTCTTAAAAAACTTGAGATAATACCCTGTCAACCCAAGAAATCCTCGAAGATTCTTTATGGTTGTGCGGATTTTCCATTCCTTAAAGGCTTTGATTTTTATAGGCTCTACCTTAAAACCCTCATGAAATACAATATGACCCAGATATTCCACTTCTTGTACTCCAAAGAAAAATTTGGAGGTTTTTACATATAATTGTTTCTCATCCAATAGTTTGAGTACCCTATCAACATGTTGAACATTATCCTTCCAAGACTTGTTGTAGATTAGTATATCATCAAAAAATACTAACACAAATTTTATAAAGAAGGGTTTGAAAATGGAATTCATCGAACCATGAAATGTGGAAGGTGCATTGGTAAGGCCAAAAGGCGTGACCAAAAATTCATAATGACCCTCATGAGTTCTAAATGTTGTTTTCAGAATGTCTTCAGTCTTCATTCTAATTTGATGATATCCCAAGAGAAGATCTAACTTGGTGAAGTAAATTTCTCCATGTAATTCATCCAATAATTTATCAATGATAGGAATGGGAAATTTATATTTAATAGTGAGATTGTTGAGCTCCCTATAATTCGGAAACATGCACCATGATCCATCCTTATTGTGCACCAATACTACTATAGCAAAGAATGAACTTTGACTAGGTTGAATTATACTGGCCTCTAGCATTTTTGCAAGCATACATTCAATTCCACTCTTTTGGGCATAGGGATATCTTTAAGGCCTGATGTTTGGAGGAACACTTCTTGGAATCAAATGAATAGCATGATCATGATCACGAATAGGTGGGAGGCCTTTGGGAGCCTCAAATACATTGGAATGATTGCCCAAGAATTTTTGGAGATTTGGAGAAATATATGATTTCAATGTTTGAACCTCTAGTGAGCATAATTGTGAAATTACACCCCATTTTTATTTATTTAGAAGTTTCTTCATGCCATTAGAGCTTATTATCTTTCCCGGTTTCCTTATGATACCCCTTAATTCAAATTCCCTTCCTTCCAAAAAAAAAATCAAGAAAAGTTCTTGAAAATTAAAAGCTATCGTACACAAAGATTGTAACCATTGGACTCTCAGTACAACATCAACACCACCCCTTGGAATGGAAAGCATTGGACTATTCAATACATATTCCCCCATGGTTAGCTTTATATTATTACACTTTCCTGAGCAATTTATAGTTCCTCCATTTGCAGCCATCACCTAACACTTTGGTGCTCGATATAGGAAGCAATTCAATTCCTTAGCTATCTTACAATGAATAAAATTATGGGTACTACCCCAATCAATCAACACTATTACCTTTTTCTTCTTGATATGTCCTTCTATCTTGAGAGTTTAAGGAGTGGTAATTCCTACCAATGCATTACAAGATATGGTTAGATTCATTTCTTCTTTCTCCAGGGTTGGTTGTTGGTGTATATCCTCTTCTTTTGATGTTTCTCATTCCTTTTCTTCCTCCTCTTAACAATCTATGTAAAATAATTTATTCTCGGCACAATTATGACCTTTAGTTTATTTTCTATCACAACTATAACAAAGCCCTTTTGCTCTTTTTTCTTCTAATTGTTTTGGTGTCAACCTTGTAGGTTATGGAAGGCTAGGAGAAATAACACTTCCGTATTTGTAGTTGTGAGTGGTATACTTCCTTGTTTCTATAATTTTCCTTTCAACTTTCCTTTCCCAACTAATCAGATTCCTAAACTTGAATCTCATGTTGGTTGTTATCCTTTAAGGTCTCTATGAATACATCAATCATATGATCCTCTAAAATATCATTTACCCTTATATTCAATTTTTTGAAGTCCTCAATGTGCTCTACCATTGAACCCTTTTGTTTGAGATTTATCAATTGGCTAAAGAAGGTGTTTCTCATTATATCCTCATAATGTCCTATCATTTCCTTCATAAAAATTGACCAAGTGACAAGTGTTTTACGAGAACAAAGCCATCAATACCATACAAATTGATTGGTTTCTAAATATAATTATGAAACACATGCCTTTTGTATGTTTCACATTATGGATACCAAAATATTGCTCCATTTGTAGTATCCATGTTACCAGATCCTTGCCATCAAACTTCTGCATATAGATATTTGGAATATGGTGGGTCTTCAATCCAAAGTTAGAGTCTTTGAAATCATCATTAACATTCATTTTTTTCTCATCATGAGTGTCATCAAATACCTTTTCGCCATTAGGAAGCATTTCTTGTAGAAACTTTGTCAAACCTTCCTTCAAACCTTCCATCTTAGCATTCATGTCTGCTTTTAATCCATCCTTCAAACCTTCCATGTCTTCTTTTAATCCATCCTTCAAACCTTCCATGCTTGATTTTAAACCCTAAATGTCCCCTTTTAAGCCATCCATGTCCCCTTTTAGTTCATCTTTGGTTGCTCTTTGTGAGAAATTTGTTGCACTTGGTCTCGTAATTTTAATATATCATGTTGCAATTCTTCCTCTTCATGCATCATAGTAGAGATTTATGAGGGATTAATGGGTGTAGATTTATTTTGTTTTGGAGGAATAATAGAACCAAATACTGATATCTATGATTCAAAATTCCCTTGGAATCACTTCAAACTGAATTTTCAAACAAAAGTTATGTAAAATTTAAAAAAAAAAAATACACATCTTTTTCTTTCTTTTTAGGAGCTCAATATTGACGTTGTTGTATCTTTGTATTTTCAGATCTCCAAGGTTTGAATTTTCATCCTGTGGTATCCCTGTTAGTCTTATTTCCAACCCCACAAGTCATACCGAGATTGGATTCTTCAGGAAAGAGTTATTCTCGATCTCCCACGATGACTTGATTATAGACTAGTTTAGTAGATTGAACTTGTATGGAGTGTAATGTGTCACAATTTTGACATTCATCCATGAAAACTATATACAAGAAACTAGAATCCGTGAAATTTCAATTAATTTTTACACAATTTAAATATGATGTTTGGAGAGAAAGTTATGACAATTTTTTGTAGGTCACTTGTTTGAGATTGAATTCTAGACCCTGCAAAAACCCTAACTTCCTCAGATCATATCTTCGAAAATATAGTGAACCAATCTTTGAAATATTTACATGAAGTTAACCATGATTTAGGTTCCACGTGGTCCTTATGGAAAGAACATTTGTGTATATTTATGGAACATGTGTGTCTTTTTAATGAGAATTGAACTTGAGAAATTCTAGATTTTGTTACAAAATTAAAGATAAAACTCCTAGCATATACAATGCACATACACTTCACAAGTACACAAACCTTGGTTTGACAATTAATGGAAGTAATTTAACTACCAATTAAATTACCCATCAATTTTTGCGTTGTTTCATTGTAAGTGTATATAGGAATTTATTTTTTATTTACAGATCCTACTAGATGCATTCATTCTTTAGAAGCATAATTAGAATCATATTAAAATCATTTAGGATGCATGTATAGAGAACAATATTCTAGGGGTATATTTATAAGTAGAGGTAGAGGATGTAGTTGAATACCAACATTACCAACCAAGCCCACCAGACCACGTAGTTCCACACCATCCAATCTTGTAGAATTCATAAGATGATGGTATGATAACATAACAATGAAGTAGGTCAAGGGGTGAAAATCCTTCACTCAAAGAAAGTTGTTGTAGGAAGTTTGGATGACCCAATGGGAAATATGATGTATGTATGCTCACATTCGATATCAGGAAAATTCATGTCATATGGTTGCAGACAACGTGGATCACTGCTCTATCTAAGCAAGATCAAAGATAGGATCTCCTCCCTGAAACAGATGAAAGAATGCGTGGTTCACATATTTAGTTAGATGAAATCAACATAATATGTCCTCATATGGAGTATGAGGTAGTTGACTACATATGAGGAACTCTAAATCTCCTGTGAATAAAATGTGTGAAGAAAGGAAGGAAGAGATCAAGCAACAATGGTAAAGACATTCAACATCCGAAAGAATTAGAAAATTTGACTATGATATTTCCCAGAAAGATATGGAGACTCTGATGGAAGTCTAGAAATAGACAGAGACCCTTGACAGAACATATCTTTAGGAGATGTGTCAAAATGTACGTTGGATGTTAATGCCTACAGGAATATGTCATGATGAAAGACCATCACAAAGGTAATTATGATTTAAGTGTTCCTTTCTTATTTATGAACTAGTATATGGAAAAGCATATGTAGGGTTGCCAAAGGGAAGAACTGTGGATGTCTTCCAAGAAAACTATGTAGAAGGATGTAAGATCCTTCCAAGGAAGAAAACATGATGAAGACAACATAACATGAAGCAAGGTCAGATGTAGACCGATGAATAACTTTCTGATGAAAGGAATGATGACATGACTGAATCATGGATAAAAGTGATGGATGGTATGTTCCCTATGAAGAAGTACCAAAATATGAAGACTCTGTGAAAAAGAAATTCATGAAATTAAAGAAAGGAGTTCTTCAAGCAGTTGATTGTCCCATCATCTCCACCTGAGTTGTTGTAGGTCCCTATTTTTAGAGGGACCCTGAAAAGTTTCTTACTTGGAAGAAACTTGGAAATTCCTAAGCCAAGAGGAAGCTTAGGTACATTCCTTGTATAGGAATGAGTAAATTCCTTTTATTGGAATAGATATTTCCTCCCTAATTGAGAGGGAGAGATAGACACATCATTCTAGTCTTCACTTGGGAAGAAATAATGAGAGGATTGGGTAATCATTTGGCATCCGATACTCTTTGAGTATGAGATAGTGCATCCAAAATAAGAGTATTCATGGAGGGATGATATTCTTTGAGGACGGGGAATCCAAGATAAGAATAGTCCTAATGGAACACACCCTGAGAATCTGGGTGGGGTATGTTTCTAGAGAGACAATGATGTGAGTGTATATAAATCATTGGTCTCGTCAGCATTGAGCTCGGATCTTGTGGAGAGATAGAGTTGTTAGTCAAGGCCTTGCTATGTAACAATGTTGGTTGATATGATGCTAAACAAATGGGTTACCAATCTGATTCTTCTTATGAGAAATTATTTAGATTGAGAACCAAGAAATATTATGAATACCTCCCTAGTTAAGAGGGTGAGTTGAAAATGTAACTAGGTTCAGTCTTCATAATGACATGTAATTTCATTTTTATGTAAAGAGATGAAAAGAAGAAAACTAAATTATTGTAATGCTTTCATCATGGGTTTCATGAGCAAGAGATTTCAATTTTGATTCAAGGCTCTCATTGAGAGCCTTTAGGAATTTTGTCATCTAGTCATGCAAGAATAAAAGAGTCATTGTCATGTAATGAAGTCATGTTACACATTATAAAGAGTCTCACTTGTCTATGTAAAGTCATCCTCCAAGACCTCGTCACTAGCCCTCTTCAAGTCAACCTACAACGAATGAAGAAACCTAGAAGATCATGTCAAATCTCTCTTAAGTAATCATGTCGGCCTAAAGGACATGAGGTAACTTGTATATATAGAAGCACTCGGCCTCATTTGGAGGCAAGCAATTCAGTGAAGAAGAGCCTACAATCATAAGTGCGAAGAAGGACTAGAAAAGAGAACCGAAAGAAAAAGGAAGCAGAGCGAAGGAAGGGATACTTCTAGGAATTCTGATTTGGGCTTATATACTCTCCCACATGCAAAAAAGCAGATCCGAGGGCATATAGAGAAGGTCTAAGAACTTGTTGTTGCATTGAGGTAACCTTGTTTGGGTAAAGAATCTTGCAAGAGGAAGTCGAGTAGAAGTGATATAGGAATCTCTCTACTAAAGAGACTAATCAAGGAGCGAAGATTGTTCTAGGGTTTATGGAATAGGGTTAACCTAAGAGAGTGAGATTCTATAGGAAGGCCGAGAAGAGAAGTGTGGAAGAGAAGAGACAGAGATTCTCTAGGAAGCTGAGAAGAGTAGTTCAAGATTCTAGAAGGAAGTCGAGAAAGGGAAGAGGAAGAACATCAAGGAGGCTAGTGACTTGGTCTTGGGAGGACTCTAGTGTAAAGGGTCTTTGTCATAGTTTTGGTATTCATCAATTGAAGATCTATAAGAAGAATTTATGGTTGGGTTTTCCTCTCAAAGAGTGAGATGTTTTGGCCCTGGTTGACAAGCCTACATACTATGTCTTTTGTCTTCTATTATTTATTTGGTAATTGTATTGATGAAAAGAACACAATAATAACATAACGAAAAGAAGTTCATAATCCAATAAGAAAAAGTATATCACAAGCACTTATCAAGAAGAGAAATCTCATAACTTATGATGCCCTAGATTTCTCAACAAGGGCATTGAGTATGCTTTAACGATGCTTATACTTGGCTAGGAGCTCATCTTCCTCGTACATAAGGAAATATGTTCATGACCTAAGACCCAGGGGTATCTTGCAAGAGTGAAAGCCTACCCCCTTACGAACCACCAACAAGTAATTATAGGTGGCATGAATTTCCTTAAATAACAATTATGAGTCAACTTGCATTCGTAGATAGCAGCGAGTTATGGCTATCCCCACTGTTAGTTTGACAACTAAGCTATGATAGGTTTTTCTACTGTTTAAAAAATATGGATTAGATCTGTCAACATCCCTCAATAATTATTACTCCCTACCTTTTATAATTGGGGCGTCTTGTTTCACATACTAATCCAAAAATAATGGTGTTGAGTAGTGTCATTGGAATAGAACTTGCTACCTTCAGGGTGAAGGATATCAGGAGATATATCACTTGCCACATATGGTGATTATGATGGATACACCCTTCACCAAAACCAACAATAGTGCAAACTCAAGAGACATTTGAAGAGTTGGGTGAAAGAGTTTTCCAAGTTCAGGACAACACCCAACCAAGTGTACAAGGCAAGGATATTGGGGAATGCGTATCGGCTCCTGATCATCTTCGCATGTCGCTTATACAACTAAGAGAGCACATAGACCTTCCCGTAGAGTTAGGTGATTGTGTTGGATCAACTCGCAAGCGAAGGAAGACCTTTCAACTAGTCTGACATGTTGGCTCTCAGGTTGAAGGAACAAGTGACGGAAGCTCAACATCTACCCAAGGGCCAACAAGCAAAGTTATACATGTTTGCTTAAATACTTGATGCAGTATGTGCCTGTCAATAGTTCCTAGGCTTAGGTTGGGCATGGACACCTTCAGAAACCTCTGTGCACACTTATTGTAAGTTGTTCTTCGAATGTAGCTTCCGTGGAGTTATCATACTGCTATTAGACCACTTCGTCACCCCGGTATACAGGATGGAGCAGGATCCACCTTGCATGTCATAGGGCACGATGGAGGCATTGATTGACATAGCATATTGGTATGCCTCACCCCTTGGCACCTTCATCCGAATGTACAATGCAGAGAAGGATCTGCATGTTTTAACGAAGTTTGCCATGGATATGTTGGTCATGCAATAATTATCATATCAAATATCAACAAGGTTGTCAGCGAGATTTAATAGGAAGAAGAAGGCACTTTGGCCCACTCTTCTTTTGTGGATCAGGTTGTATGAGATTCAGAATCTCAAGCATACTGAGGCCAAGATGGAGGAATTTAAGAGATTCACCTTCGACACCAAAATTTTCAATCTGTATGACCCACATTTATTAGTGAAGGACCACTGCACGAGAGTGCATCATCCTTGGATCCATGAGGCATGTCATTGGCCTAAGGAAGACCCATGGAGATAATGTTATCACTTCTCAAGGCTCAATGAGCTCGTTAGCATAGCTCTAGAGTGGTTAGCAAAGAAGAAGGCAACAACATCCAAGAGAGCAACATCATTAGCAGCAGTAGAGGGCATTAGGCCTGCGCTTGACAAAGGCGAGAGGAAGGTTGTAGATAGCGCAGAGGTGGAGCAAAGCTACAAGTTCAAAGCAGACCCACTTATGTTGAGAGCGACTTTGGAGATTGGGTCTATGAGGCGACAACATGACAGGAGGATTTCATCAAGGCAGACAAAGAAACAAAATTTAGAGAAAGCAGAAAAGGAGTTGCAAGAGTTGAAGCAACAACTCAAGGAAGAACAAGAGCTGCACAGAAGAGAGAAGGAATTGTAGTAGGAACATGAACAACAGGAGACACAAAATGCACATATTGATGAAACTGCACCCATACAGGTTATTGATTTATTCGAACAGTTGGAGGAGTCACAGGAACAAGACTTTGCTCAAGAGATTGAACATATGTTAGAGCACATGGACATGGATATGGTTAAGCTAGAGTTAGATCAGGATATTAACCTCATGCCTTAGGACCAAGAGGTCACCCCATGGGCTTCACCAGATCCGGAAGCAGAGCAAGTCCCAAGCGATAAAGGAGACACAAGAATCCTTGAGAAGACAATCTGGAAGCAGAGATGCACAACATATCTTTTGATGAGTAACAATACAGAGTTATGCAATCGCATAGAGTGCCCACTTTAGATGTCCATCTATCTCTTGCACAGTTTGAAGAGCGAGTGATCATATATGATGTGCGCAAACATCTAGCTGCATTTGCCGATGCTACCAGAGCATATTCTGAAACCACTAGCTCAAGTGTTAGATTCTTAATAGATGAGAATAAGTGCATGGCCAAGGAGTTACAAGAGGCCAAGCAGGGAGGAGAGTAAGTTACAACATCCTCCAGAGAAAAGTTGAGGAGAGTGATACTAGATGAAGTATTGTCTCTCAAGGCAGTCATGCAGATGCTGTATTTCAAGTTCATCACCGTGCATAAGTATGTTGTCCATCTTAATGGTTGGCAGCAATTTTGTGCTAGGAGAGCATGCATCTTATCATATTTTCACACTGCTATCGATGACATGCAAATATGGACAATGAGGTACAAGGGAGCTCCATTTCACTTGCCAAAGATGATGAAGCCAAAGGCGGTAGAGTTGAAAGCACACATCTGGAGTTCGATCCAAAACTATGAGGAAATTTTGCAGCTCATCACCATATTCTATGCCTCACATGCATGAGTGTTGAGGAGCAGGGATATCATTGTGTGCACACATGCGATCCCATCCATTAGCACACTCACTGAGGCGAAGTCAAAGAACCAAGTATGACTGGAGTTGGACATGTACTTTGATTAGTTGATTCACATAGCCACCATCACAAACTTGAAGATGAGCATAGACATTATGCATTAGTATGTTGTTGGTTTGACTGCACTCAAGACTGATGCACATGTTATCCGATGAGCTGAACAAAGGTGCCAAATCAGTGTACCCAGATGCAACGGAGACAAGATTTTGCTTTAAGAAGGATGTCACCATAGAGTATGCAGACACCATAACAGACTACCAAGATTGGAATCAATTTACCACCATCAATCATCACGAGGATGTTGAAGAGTTAGTCTTTCCATAGTTGTATGAGTCTTAGTGATGTCTTCCATGGCTTACTCAAGCCTATTTTGTCTCACATGGGTACATGTGTAGATTGTAATGTAAACATGTTGTAAATGTGAAAGACCAAGTTTTGATAGTAGAATGTAATAGTCATTTAGTAGTTGCAGAGTCATGAGGGTAGGTGAACAGTCACAAAGGGGAATATCAAGGATAACCCCACCCTTTTTATTTATAGAACCTCATAACTCATTATACAGGCTTTTGGGATCCAAGCTTCCTATAGGTATAGATTAGAGAAAGCTTGGAGTGTATTATAACGAGCCTTTGCTTCTTCATAGTGCAGAGCTAGTACATCTCTTTGGAGGAGTAGGTGGCAGTGACTGTAATGTTCCACTATTGGGGCTAGTGGAAGTCATGGTTTTATGCATGATTGGATCTTTCACTCTTTCAATATAACAGATCCAACACTTTTCATGCATATGTTGTTATTGTAGTTCGACTATCCTAGTTACTTTGATGATGTATGTAGTTGTAATTTATGCATGTATGTATGGACTATTCCATATGTGTTTGTATGAATCTTATCGAAGCGTGTTGTGGATATAACCCATCACTTTGGATTGTCAGATATCCTTCTTTCCACTTCGTCATGTCTTTATGATCATGTGTTCCCTTCTAAGCTGTGTACTATCACAGGTTTCTAAAGGGTGCACTCACTCCCCCTTCCATGTGTTAGAGCCTTTCATGCACCTTCCTTGACTTGTTGCAAGGTCACATCCTTGGCACCAACAAGGAAATCTTACTTACCTCTGCACACAATTGCAGTCAAGGCAATACCATACGACACATTGCTGTGACTCCTACTCCAAATGGTCTAAGGTCTAGGTGGGACTTCTTACCCAAGAGATCCCCTGACATGTTGGCGGGTCCAACACCGTGAAAATTTCTAGCGCTAGAAGGAGGGCCAGATAACATGCTGAGTCCTCACATCCTGTTTTGAATCTTCGCACATCTATCTTGGATATTGTTGTAGTTAACCCTCAGCGATGTCTATCCAATGCACATCCCTTTGATATCACGAAGGAGTTTTTTAATCACTTGTTTGAAATAACATAGGATGGTGAAGGTGAAGTGTCCTAGCCCGAGCACTTACATGAATTCTTTGCATTCTTGGAGGATGTGAAAGAGTTTGAGGAATTAGAGGTAAACATGCTTCTTGCAACCACACTTCTCGAATCCCCACAACGATGGTGCTGCAACTTGCCTCACAATTATGTGCACTCATTTAAGCAGTTCAATGATCTAATCGAATTTGTTTTCCATCATTTTGATTGTGAAGCTCTTGATAAGAAAATGTTAAACCACAGAAGGCCCCGCATGAACAACCTATGGATTTTTGGCAGTGCTTCCGTTTACTCTAGTTTGAAGCTCCAAAAAACCAAATGAAATTCCAATATCTCATGGAAAGATTGAATATTGCCTTACCAAATCACTTTGTCCCAATGTGAAGTTAAATTTCGAACCCCGCTTAGCATACTTCGGTGATGGAGCTGCACAATCACAAGCAGAAACAATCGTTGTCACAAGTGATTGTCCACCTTCCCCTCATCAAGCAACTCCACCCCTGCAGAGTGATGTGGAAGAAAGTGTACACATGTCTGTTCAACTATCACACCCTCCCACCATCACCATTCTTAATTTCTGTGCATTTGGTTAGGAAGCCCATGGGTTTTCACATGCACTTGTTACCTCAAACTCTGTCTTCGCATTCTGCTGATCCTCCAGATTGCATTGTCTTGTGTTCTTCCGTTCCGCACTCTACACCTATTGTGAACGAGGATCAATCCATCAACGGATTTGATGTTGCACAACCAACCTGTAGTGCCATTTATGATGAGTATGACTAGGGATCTGAACATCAACCCGCAGTGAAGGATGACCTCCTTCTATCTGCATGCCCTCCACTTTTTCCTGACATCTTTGGTGAGTCTATTATCTCTGATTTTCCTTGTGTAAATTCATCCATGGTTACATCTACTTCCGATCATTCACATGACAAACCAAATTTCAGTCCATCATTCGAAAACAAAGAGGACAAATCCTTCATGAAAATCCACTTGACTTTTCATCTGCCTTTTCGAGAAATGCAGAGGGTGAACATTCTTGCTTCTCATCCACCTCTCTGTTCGATTCATCAGATCATGAGGATGTCGATGAACTTATTGACTTTTATGATCATAGCTGTCGTGATCTATTTACTCCTGTATTCGATCACGATGTTGAATCTATCACTGTTGATCTTTCAAAACCACCTGTTTATGATGATCTGTCTGTCAATGAAGTCGAACCCCGCAGGCCGTCGAGGCACTTCAGCCCGAGGTGATAGTTATGTTAGGTCCTTGCTATCCTGAGGTTAGTTTCACTTCCGATCAGGGAATTGTTGAAATACCCAAGGCTCCTCATCACCATCTATATGCATTGAAGATAAATCCAACACACATATTTCACTTCCTCCACTCAAATCACATGATCCTATCGTTCATGCATTGGAGGAATCTTACACTACAAGCACACTTGCGATATGTAAATTATCTATTTTTTTCACGCTTGCTTGCATGTCACAGTCAAGAGAGTGCATATGCTTAACGAATGCACGCAGTGTATCACAACACCATGGTAAGTCCACAGAGTGCATGTCATGCGCTTTCACATTTTTATTTTCTATGGATGCATTTACACTTGGAGTGTGTTTGTCTTCATTGTTATATCTTTCATGTTTGTTGGTTCTCTTAACTATTCTCTTCCCGAACCATGCCTTCACCAACATGGGTCAACCAATGCGCCAGTGGTTGCGTTGGAAATATCACTTCATGTGATTAGAACCATGCACCATTAGTGTAGGAATAGGAGTAGTGTTGCTTTATGTTTTTTTTGTTTGCATGCATGTTTGCTTTCTTGCTTGATTTGTTTGTTTTCTTGCCTGCTTACTTTTACTACTCACTTTTCTTTTGCATTTACTTCTACTCTTTGTTGTTTTGTTTGCTTGTTTACGTTCATAGGTTAGTTTCGCATGAAACCATGTACAACACTTGAAATAAGCAAGGTAAAGTACAAGGGGACTTGTACAACTATCAATACTTGGCTACCTGTTGTCCTCTCTCCTTATGTAGAACTTGCTGTTTTTAGTCAATGATACACCAATGGAAAATACGTTCTATTCGAAGTGAACCTTGGTGAAAGCACAATGTTTGCGTGCTAAAAAGTACCAACTACTCTAATCGGTTGTTTTGGGTTAACCCTTGTTAGCCCAGTCAAGTAGAGTAAGGTGAGGTGGAAAAAATTAAAAGGTATGTTAGAGGTATATATAAAATACTTCTCTGAAGGAACAAACGCTTCTACTCTCAATAAGTCGGGATCCCTCTTCCGCCTCTGAAATAAATAAGTGCTATGCACAGTTCTTGAAAAATGAAAATTGAAAAAAATAAAATGTGAAAATTTTTGAAAAAATGAATAAGGCGAAAGAAGAGAGGTGATGCAAGTAACTCCCTTGGGGTATTGACCAGACTCGTTGGCAGTCGGGTGATGCTTGTGTTCCTGCGTGACTCCACTGGGGTACTATCTAGGCCTGCTGGTAGCAGAGCAACACCAGAGATGAAACTTAAACTCTGACAGTCATATTGCTTGTGCACCAATACACCCCTCATCCCCAATCGAAATAACTATGTTGACTTGGCTTGTAATGTGTGTTGACTGATCAAGAGCATGGCAAGTGCTACACCTTTCATTCAAGCTAGTGTGGAAACCATGATGATCAGAGAACTAGACAATACTTCCGGAGAATTTAGACTTGCTTTTAACAAAGCAAGGTCCATTAAGATAGATGGAGTTCTACGAGTGTGTCACCAAGTGTTGTAGCGGCTACAACCACTCTCCAAAATTTTTCTTTAGCTTCAATTTGGAGCCTCCCTACCAACCATACTCAGCAGCACTATCCAAGTACATATGCTTCAGTTGAGTTTCAGTGGATTATCAGCTTGTGTTTGACAGCCTGTTTGCCTTTCACCCGAAAGATGACATTCCAGAACTTGGTCATTTTATGGTTGTTGTGCTCACTTAAAAAATTGAGCAAATCTGGAGGGGAACTAGCCTTCCTTTCCAGAATTGCACAAACCATCTAGGCAACCTACTGCCCTCCAAAAATGCGCAGAGAAAGCAGGAAACCTTCCCTCTAGAAATTGCGCAGAGAAACCCATCATCGCGTTTTCTCTCAAATTTTGCACAATTCTAGCTAATAGCTAGGGCTTCAGTCCAGAAAATGTGTATAGCCTGAGGGAAAGCCAGACCAGCTCAGCCCAGAATTGCGCAATAGTCACTCCAAGGCTTGTAGTCTGTTGCATGTGCTCTCAAGTTGATCGATTCCCTCCAGGACTAATTAATCTTGATTTGCATGCATGGGTTGCTTTTCCCAGAAAAGCAAAAAGAAAAAAGAAAAAGGAAAAAACATCCCTATATTTTAGGGATCCATTTTCAGCAGCTGGAGGTTACATGCAAAATCCGTTTTATAAACCTCCTGCAAAGTGTTGCTTTTTCCTAGATTTGTGGCATGCACGTCATAAGCCTCAATCTTATCAAAACTATTTATTTGAAACTTCAGAGCTCATTCCTCACTTCAATCTTGGAGATATGGCATCCCACATCGCATCTAGGAGCATTCGACACACTCAACTCAGCGTTTTCTGGGTAAGTCTGCTTTTCATGTCTTTTGCATCTTTTCTGTCGCTTTTTGTATTTTGTGTGTAAATGTTTTTTTCTTGGTTTTTTTGAACGTTTGCTGTTGATTTAATGCATATTAGCTTGTAGAAGCATTGTTTCAGTTTTCCATTACATCTCACTGTTGTTGCATGCATGAAATTGTTTCTGCACTTATGATCACCGTTGCGGCGACTCGCTTTACACACTTGCTTGTTTTCTCATTTACTGAATCATGCACTTACTGTGTGCATGCAAGTTCATTCACTCATGTCTACACTCAACTTCACCATCCATTCAACCTTTACATGTTTTTAGTCGCCTGTTGGTGGGTTTGCGCTGCCTTGGCCCAAACCTTGCCTTGCCCGGCTTGCACTACACATTTCTATGAGTGAAGGCTCTGCCTTCCTCCCAGAAATAGCATATTTTTGGTAGTCAGTCTCCCAACCTCCCGGTTAAAAATGCGCACTCTCTAGTCTGTCACCCAGGTGTGTTGCAGTCAGTCCTCAAGTTGCTTTTGGTTTTCAACTAACATATTGCTTGCCATGAGTGTTTCTCTATCTCCAGGTGTTGCAAGTGTTCTTCCATCTCTCAGTAGTACAGGTACAATGGCTTCCAAGAGAGCAAGGTCAAAGGACACCGTTGAGAGTGCAACTATAGATGCAGTTGAGCAAGTGTCTATGAGCTTGCACACCTATGGAGACACTAAGTTTTTCATAGAAAAGGAGGTCGAGATGAAATGTCAGGACATCGATTACACCTTTTCAAGCACATTTGAGGAGAACATGGAAGACCGTAGGGTCTATGTCAACATTCACAAGTCTCTCTTGTACCCGATTGGATGAAGATATCCCACATTTCCAAGCACGGACATGATCCACTATATTATCTCACATACCGATCTAGAAACAATGGTGTTGAGCAGTGCCAGTGGAACAAAACTTTTTACCTTCAAAGAGAATGAATTTTAGGAGTTGTATAACTTGCCACAACTGGTGATTACGATGGATACGCCCTTGACTAGACCGAGCAATAGTGCA
The DNA here is from genome assembly GCA_000404065.3 of Pinus taeda. NCBI lineage: Eukaryota > Viridiplantae > Streptophyta > Pinopsida > Pinales > Pinaceae > Pinus > Pinus taeda. Next base: position 60,157 of record APFE031650786.1, on the reverse strand, counting down.
AACTCAAGAGACATCTTGAAGAGTTGGGTGAAAGAGTCGTCCAAGTTCAGAACAACACCCAACCAAGTGTACAAGACAAGGATACTGCAGAAGGCATATCAACTCCTAGTCATCTTCGCATGTCGCTTATATGGCCATGAGAGCACAGAGACCTTCTCGCAGAGTTGGGTGATTGTGTTTGATCAACTTGCAAGAGAAGGAATACCTTTCCACTAGTTTGACATGTTTGCTCTCAGGTTGAAGGAACAAGTGACAGAAGCCCGACATCTTCCCAATGGTCAACAAGCGAAGCTATACATGTCCACTTACATACTTGATGTAGTCTGTGCCCGTCAACGGTTTCCAAGATTGGGTTGGGCATGGACACCTTTGGAAAAATTTGTGCACACTTATTGGAAGTTGTTCTTCGAATACAGATTTCGTGGAGTTATCATACTGCTATCAGACCACTTCGTCACCTCGGTATACAGGATCCTATTTGAGCAAGATCCACCTTGCATGTCGTAGGCAGTGATGGAGGCATTGATTGACATAGAAGATTGGTATGCCTCACCCCTTAGCACCTTCATTCGAATGTACAACGCAGAGAAGGCTCCGCACGTGTTTACCGAAATTTTCCATGGATAAGCTGATTATGCAAGAAGTATCATATCACATCTCGATAGTGTTGTTAATAATATTTCATAAGAAGAAGAAGGCACCTTGGCCTGCTCATCCTTTAAGGATCGGGTTGTATGAGATCTAGAATCTCAAGCATGTTGAGGCTGAGACGAAGGAATTCAAGAGATGCACCTTCGACACCAAAAGTTTCAATCCATATGACCTGCATTGCTTAGTGAAGGACCATTGTGCAAGAGTGCATCATCCTTGGATCAACGGGGTGTGTCATTGGCCTGAGGAAGACCCATGGAGATATTGTTATCACTTCTCAAATCTCAAGGAAACGGTCAACATAGATGTAGAGTGGTTAGAAAAGTAGAAGGAAGTTGCATCGCAGAGAGCAACATCATCAACAAAAGCAGATGGCAGCAGACTTGCACTTGACAAAGGCAAGAGGAAGGTTGCAAACAACATAGAGGTAGAACAAAGTTTCAAGTTCAAAGTAGACCCACTTGTGTTGAGAGTAGATTTGAAGATTGAGGCTAAGAGGCAACAACACGACAGGAGGATCGCGCAAAGGCAAAGGGAGAAACAGAAGCTGAGCAGAAAAGGAGTTGGAGGAGTTGAAGCATCAACTTAGGGAATAACAAGAGCTATGTAGAAGAGAGAAGGAAGCGAAGTAGGAACATGAACAACAGGAGGCACAACATGCACATATTTATGAAACTACACCCATACTAGTTATTGATTCATCTAAATAGCTGGCACAAAGAAGACAGGGTGAGTAGTTGCAGGAACAAGACTTAGCTCAAGAGATTGAACAGATGCTAAAGCACATGGAAATGAATATGGTTCAACGAGATTTAGATCAGGATATTGAGCTCATGCCTCAGGGACAAGAGGTCACCCCACTGGCTTCACAAGATCCGGAAGCAAAGCAAGTCCCAAGCGATCAAGGAGACATAGAAATCCTTGATGACAATCCAGAATCGGAGATGCACAACATACCTTTCGACGAGTCATAAGACAAAGTTGTGTCATCGCACAGGGTGCCCACTTCGGATGTCCATGTATCTCCTGCGCAGTTTGAAGAGCGAGTGATTATATCTGATATGCGCAAACATCCAGCTACATTGGCCGATGATACTAGAGCATATGCCAAAGCCACCAGCTCAAGTGTTAGATTCTTGATAGCTGAGAATGAGTGCATGGCCAAAGAGCTACAAGCGACCAAGCAGGGAGGAGAGAAAGTTACAGCATTTGCCAGAGCAGAGTTGATGAGAGCAATACTAGATGAATTACTGTCTCTCGAGACAATCATGTAGAAGTTGTACTTCAAGTTCGTCACCGTGCATAAGTGAGTTGTCCATCTTAACGGTTGGCAATAGTATTGTGCTAGGAGAGCACACATCTTGTCAGATTTGCACACTGTTGTCGATCACATGCAAATATGGACAATGATGTACAAGAGATCCCCATTGCACTTTCCAAATATGATGAATCCAAAGGCGGTAGAGTTGAAAGCACACATCTGGAGTCAGATCCATAACTATGAGGAACTCCCGCGGCTCATCACCAGCTTGTAGGCCTCACATGCATGAGTGTTCAGGAGCATGGATGTCATTTTGTGCACGCATGTGATCCCATCCATTGGTACACTCACAGAGGCGAAGTCAAAGAACCAAGTTCAAAATGAGCTAGACATGTACTTTAATCAGTTGATACACATAGACACGAGCGCAGACTTGCAGATGAGCACAGACATTATGCATCAATATGTTGTTGGTTTGGCTGCACTCAAGACTATGATGCACATGTTATATGAAAATTTGGACAGAGGCTCCAAATCAATGTACTTGGATGCAACAGAGGAAAGAGTTCTCTTTTAGAAGGATGTCACCACAGAGTATGCCAACACGATAACAGACTACCAAGATTTGCATCAGTTCGCCGCCATTGATCAATACAAGGATGTTGAAGAGTTAGTCTTCCCCCAAATGTCTGAGTCTTAGTGATGTCTTGCATGGCTTACTCAAGCCTATTTTGTCTCACACGAGTACATGCGTAGATTTTAATGTAAACATGTTGTAAAAGTGAAAGACCAAGTGTCGATAGTAGAATGTAATAGTCATGTAGTAGTTGAAGAGTCATCAGGGTAGGTGAAGAGTCACAAAGGGGAATGTCAAGGGTCACCCCACCCTTTCCTATTTATAGAACCTTATAACTCATTGTACAAGATTTTGGGAGCCAAGCTTCCTATAGGTATCTCTTAGAGAAATATTTTAGTGTATTGTAACGAGCCTTGGCCTCTCCACAGTGCAGAGTTAGTATATCTCATTGGAGGAGCAAGTGGCAATGACTATAATGTTCCGCTATTGGGGCTAGTGGGAGTCATGGTTGTATGTATGATTGGATCTTTCACTCTTTTAATATAATAGAGCCAACATGTTTCATGCATATGTTGTTATTGTAGTTCGACTATCTTTGGTTACTTTGATGATGTATGTAGCTGTAATTTACACATGTATGTATTGGACTATTCCATATGTGTTTGTATGAATCTTATCGAAGAGTGTTGTGGATATAACCCATCACTTTGGATCATCGGCTATCTTGATTTCCACTTCGTGATGTCTTTCTACTCGTGTGTTCCTTTTCAAGCTCTGTGCTATCACAAGTTTCTAAGGGGTGCACTCACTCCCCCTTCCGTGTATTAGAGCCTTTCATGCACCTTCCTTGACTTGCTGCAAAGTCACACCCTTGCTACCAACAAGGACATCTTACCTTTGCGCGTAACTTACGACCCACTAATGGGAGTCCTAATCCAAATGGTGTGAGGTCTAGTTCAGACTTCTTACCACGGAGATCCCTTCACATGTTGGTAGGTCCAGCACTGTCAACATTTCTGGCGCGAGAAGGAGGGCCAAATGACAATTTGAGTCCTCACATTTTGTTTTGAATCTTCGCACATATATCATGGATATCATTGTAGTTAACCATCCATGATGTATGTCCAATGCACATCCATTTGAAACCATGAAGGAGTTTTTTGATCACTTTTCTGAAATCACATATGATGGTGAAGGAAAAGTGGCTTATCCCGAGCACTTACATGACTTCCTTGCATTCTTGAAGGATGCAGAAGATTTTGATGAAGTAGAGGTCAACATGATACTTTCAACTACACTTCGTGAATCCCCACAACGATGGTGCCGCAACCTACCTCACAATTGCATGCACTCATTTAAGCAGTTCAATGATCTAATCAAATTTGTTTTCCATCATTTTGATCTTGAAGCTCTTGACAAGAAAATGTTAAAACCATAGAAGGCCCCACATGAAAAACCTATGGATTTTTTGCAGCACTTCTGTTGACTCCAGTTTAAAGCTTCGAAAAACCAGATGAAATTCCAATATCTCATGGATAAATTTGAATACCTTACCAAATCACTTTGTCCCAATGTGAAGTTAAAGTTCAAACCTTGCTCAACATACTTCGGTGATAGAGCTGCACAATCACAAGTGGATACAGTCGTTGTCACAAGTGATTGTCTGCCTTCCCCTCATCAAACAACTCCACCCCTGCAGGGTGATATGGGAGAAAGTGCATAGACTTTTGTTCAACTGTCACACCCTCCCACCATCACCACTCTTAATTTCTGCATAGATTTGGTTGGGAAGCCCATGGGTTGTCACATGCACTTGTTACCTCAACCTTCGTCTTCGCATTCTGTTGATCCTCTACATTGCACTGTCTTGTTTTCTTTTGTTCTAGACTCTACACCTGTTGTGAACGAAAATCAAGCCATCAACAGAGTTGATGTTGCACAACCAACCTGTAATGTCATTTATGATGAGTATGACTGGGGATCTGAACATCAGCCTACAGTGAAGGATGACCTCCTTCTTTCCATGCCCCCTCCACGTTTTCCTAACATATTTGGTGAGTCTGCTATATCTGATTTTCCTTATGTAAATTCATCCATAGATGCATCTATTTCTGATCATTCGTAGGACACACCTGATGTCAGTCCATAATTCGGCAGTGGAGAGGACAAATTCTTCATTGAAAATCCACTTGACTTTTCATCTGCCTTTTCGAGAAACACATAGGGTGAAAATTCTTGCTTCACATTCACCCCTCTGTTCGATTCATTAGATCTTGAGGATTCAGATGAACTTATTGATTTTTTTTATCGTAGCCGTCGTGATCAATTTACTCCCTATTCAATCACGATGTTGATTCTGTCAATGTTGATCTTTCAAAGTCACTTGTTTATGATGATTGATATGTTGATGAAGTTGAAACTCTGCAGGCCGATGAGGCACTTCAGCTTGAGCTGATGGTTATGTCAAGCCCTCGCTATCCTGAGGTTAGTTTCACTTCTGATCAGGAAATTGTTGAAATACCCAGGGCTCCTCAACGATCATCTATATGCATTGAATATCAATCCAACACATAGGTTTTTCTTCCTCCACTCGAATCACATGATCCTATCGCTCATGCATTGAAGGAATATTACACAACAAGCACACTTGCAAGACGTAAGTTATCTACTTTTCTCACGTTTGCTTGCATGTCACAATCAAGAGAGTGCATATGCTTAACATCTGCATGCAGTGTATCACAACACCATGGTAAGTCCACAGAGTGCATGTCATGCTTTCACTTTTTTCTTTTCTGTGGATGCATTTAAACTCGAAATGTGTTTGTCTTCATTGTTATATCTTTCATGTTTGTTGGTTCACTTGAATATGCTCTTCGCAAACCATGCCTTCACCAACATGGGTCAACCAATGTGCTGGTGGCTGCGTTGGAAATATCACTTCACGTGAGCAAACCCATGCACTATTAGCGTAGGAGTAGGAGTAGTGTTTTCTTTATGTTTTGTCTACTTTCATGCATGTTTTCTTTCTTGCTTGATTTGTTTGTTTGTTTGTTTTCTTTCTTTTCTACTAACTTTGCTTGCGCATTTAGTTCTACTCTTTGATGTTTTGTTTTGTTTTCTTGTTTACATTCATAGGTTATTTTTGCATGAAACCATGCACGACTCTTGAAACAAGCAAGGTAAAGTACAAGGGGACTTGTACAACTATCAATACTTGGTTATATGTTGTCGTCTCTCCTTATGTAGAAATTTTTGTTTTTAGTCAATGATACACCAATGGAAAATATGTTTTGTTCGAAGTGAACCTTGGTGAAGACACAACGCTTGCGCACTCACTAGTACTACTTACTCTAGTCAGTTGTTTTGGGTTAACCCTTGTCAGCCTAGTCAAGTAGAGTAAGGCGAGGGGGAAAACATTAACAATTATGTCAGAGGTATATATAAAATACTTCTCTGAAGGAACAATCTCTTCTTCTCTCAATAAGTTGAGATCCCTCTTCCGCCTCTGAAATAAATAAGTGCTATGCACAGTTCTTGAAAAATGAAAATTGAAAAAAATAAAATGTGAAACATTTTGAAAAACTTTATAAGGTGAAAGAAGAGAAAGGCTTCAAGGAACAACCTCTTCTACTCTCAATAAGTCGGGATCCCTCTTCCGCCTCTAAAATAAATAAGTGCTATGCACAGTTCTTGAAAAATGAGAATTGAAAAAAATAAAATCTGAAATTTTTTGAAAAAATTAATAAGGCGAAAGAATAGAAAGGCTTCCTGTGTAGAGAGGTGATGCAAGTAACTCTGTCGGGGTACTGAACAGGTTTGCTAGAAGCAGAGTGATGCTTGTATTCCTACGTGACTCCGTCGGGGTACTGTCCAGGCTTATTGGCAGCGAAGCAACACCAGAGAAGAAACTTAAACTCTGACATCCATATTGATTTTGCACCAACATACCCCTCATCCCCAATCGAAAGAACTGTGTTGACTTGGCTCGGAATGTGTGCTGACCGATCAAGAGCATGATAGGTGCTACACCTTTCAATCAAGCTAGTGGGGAAACCATGATGATCAAAGAACCGAACAATACTTTCGGAGGAGTTAGACTTTCTTTTCATGAAACAAGGTCCTTTAAGAGAGTTGGAGTTCTACTAGTGTGTCGCCAAGTGTTGTAGCGGCTACAACCACCATCCAAATTTTTGCTTTAGCTTCGTTTTGGAGCCTCCCTACCAACCTTCCTTAGCAACATGTTTTTCACTATCCAAGTAGATATGCTTCAGTTGATTTTCAGTGGCTTATCATCTTGTGTTTGACAGGTTGTTTGCCTCTCACCCGTAAGATGAAATTTTGGAACTTGGTCATTTTCTGGTTGTTGTGCTCACTTGGAAAATCGTACAAATCTGGAGGGGAACCAACCTTCCTCTCCTGAATTGTGAAAACCATCTAGGTAGCCTACTGCTCTCCAGAAATGCAAAGAGCAAGCAAGCAACCTTCCCTCTGGAAATTATGTAGAGCAACCCATCACTCGGGTTCCTCTCAAATTTTACGTAGTTTTGGCTGACAACCAAGGCTTTAGTATAGAAATTGCACAAATCCTGAGGGACAGCCAGACCAACTCCACCCAGAAACTGCGCAAAAGTCACCCCAAGGCTTGTAGTCCATTGCATGTGCTCCCAAGTTGACCGATTCCCTCCACGACTGACCAATATTGATTTGTATGCATGGGTTTCTTTTCTGAAAATGCAAAAAGCATGCCTATATTTTAGGGATCCATTTTCAGCAACTGGAGGTTACATGCAAAAGCCATTTTAGAAACCTCCCGCCAAGTGTCGCTTTTTCCTAGATTTATGGCATGCGTGTCATAAGCCTCGATCTTATAAAAAAGATTTATTTGACACTTCAGAGGTCATTCCTCACTTTGATCTTAGAGCTCTGGCATCCCACATCGCATCTAGGAGCATTTGGCACACTCATCTCAACTTTTTCCGAGTAAGTCCACTTTTGATGTCTTTTGCTACTTTTTTGTTGCTTTTTGTATTTCAGTTTCTATGAGTCTTGTTTGTTTGGTTTTGTTGAACAATTTTTGTTGTTTTAATGCATATTAGCTTATAGAAGCACTGTTTTAGTTTTCCATTACATCTCATTGTTGTCACATGCATGACATTGTTTCTACACTTACAGTCGCCATTGTGGTGACTTGCTTCACACACTTACTTGTTTTCCAATTTACTAAAGCATGCACTCAATGTTTGCATGCATGTTCATTCACTCATGTCTACACTCAGCTTCGCCATGCATTCAACCTTTACATTTTTTTCAGCCGCCCATCGGCGTGTCTGGGCTGCCTTGGCCCGGACCTTGCCTTCCCTGGCTTGCACTACAAATTTCTGAGAGTGAAGGCTTTGCATTCCTCCTATAAATTGTGCAAAGATTTCCAAAAACTGGCCTCTAGAATTGCTCTGAGCAATTCTGAGAGGCAGTGCCCTGCTAGCCCTCGGAATTGTGCAGATGCAATTTTCTGGGTTGCAGTGAAATTACTAACTGAAACTACATATTGCACAATTTTAGTCCTTAACCAGCCAAACTAGATTGTGCTCTGTGTAGTTTCAGCAGTTGGTCAACCCACTGAAAGTTCAAACTATGTTTTGCACAGTTTCGATAGTCACTCTCCCAGCCTCCCAGTGAAAATTGCGCAATCTCTCCAATCTATCACCTAGGTTTTTTGCATGTCAGTCCTCAAGTTGCTTTTGGTTTTCAACTAACATATTTCTTGCCATGAGTGTTTCTCTATCTTCAGGTATCGTAGGTGTTCGTCCGTCTCTTAGCAGTATAGGTACAATGGCTTCCAAGAGCACAGGGTCAAAGGACACCGTTGAGAGTGCAACTGGAGACGTAATTGAGAAAGTTTCTATGAACTTTCCCATCTATTAACACACTTAGATGTTCATAGACAAGGAGATCAAGATGAAATGGCAGGACATCAATGACACCTTTACAAGCACACTTGAGGAGAACCTGGAAAACCGTAGGGTCTACGTCAACATTCACAGGTTTGGTTTGTACCGGATTGAATGCAGGTATCCTGCTTTTCCATGCACAGACATGATCCACTAGATTGTATCGCATACTGATCCAAAAACAATGGTGTTGAGAAGTGTCAGTGGAATAAAACTGCTACCTTCAGGGTGAAGGCCTTTCAGAAGATGTATCACTTGCCACAACTGGTGATTACGATGGTTGAACCCTTCACTAGACCCAGTAGCAATGAAAGCTCAAGAGATATCTTGAAGAGATGGGTGAAAGAGCCGTCCAAGTTCAGGACAACACCTAACCAAATGTACAAGACAAGGATATTGCAGAAGTCATATCATCTCCTAGTCATCTTCGCATGTCGCTTATACGATGAAGAGAGCACAAAGGCCTTCCCACAGAGTTGAGTGATTGTGTTGGATCGACTGTCAAGCGAAGGAAGGCCTTGGAATTGGTCTTCCAGGTTGGATCTTAGGTTGAAGGAATAAGTGACAGAAGCTCGTCATTCGCCCAAGGGTGAGCAAGCGAAGCCATACATGTCTGCTTACATACTTCATACAGTCTGTGCCCGTCAATAGTTCTCAGGCTTGGGTTGGGCAAGTATACCTTTAGAAACCTCTGTGCACACTTATTGTAAGTTGTTCTCTGAATGCATCTTCTATGGAGTTATCATACTTATATCAGACCATTTCATCACCCTAGTATACTGGATGACCTTTGAGCAGGATTCACCTTGCATGTCGCACGTAGAGATGGAGGCATTGATTGACATAGTAGATTGGTATGCCTCACCCCTTGGCACCTTCATGTGAATGTACAACGTGAGAGTGCATTGGCCTTGGATGCATGGGGCATGTCATTGGCCTGAGGAAGACCCATGGCTATACTGATATCACTTCTCAAGGCTTAGTGAACCGGTCAGCATAGTTGTAGAGTGGTTAGCAAAGAAAAAGGAAGCAACATCCCAGAGAGTAGCATCATCAACAGGAGCAGAGAGAAGTAGACCTCTGATTGACAAAGGCAAGAGAAAGGTTGCAGACAACACATAGGCGGAGCAAAGCTACAAGTTCATGTAATTTGATCAGTTGATGCGCGTAGCCACCAACGCAGACTTGTAGATGAGATGATACACTATGCATCAATATGTTGCTAGTATGTTTTCCCTCAAGACTATGATGTGCATGTTATCTGACGAGTTGGACATAGGTGCCAAATTAGTGTACCCAGATGCAATAGAGGCAAGAGTTCGCTTTTATAAGAATGTCACGACAGAGTACACGGACACCATAACAGACTACCAAGCTTGGGATCAGTTCGCCACCGTCGATCACCATGAGAATGTCGAAGAATTAGTCTTACCATAACTGTCCAAGTCTTAGTGATGTCTTGCATGGCTTAATCAAGCCTTTTTTGTCTCACATGGGTACATGTGTATATTGTAATGTAAACATGTTGTATAAGTGAAAGACCAAGTGTCGATAGTAGAATGTAATAGTAATATAGTAGTTGAAGAGTCATGAGGTTAGGTGAAGGGTCACAAAGGGGAATGTCAATGGTCACCCCACCCTTTGCTATTTATAGAACCTCATAACTCATTGTATAGGATTTTGGGAGACAATCTTCCTATAGGTATAGCTTAGAAAAAGCTTGGAGTGTATTGTAACGAGCCTTGGCTTCTCCATAGTGTAGAGCTAGTACATCTCTTTGGAGGAGCAAGCGACAGTG
>APFE031650786.1:34523-46548 GCA_000404065.3 Pinus taeda | reverse complement strand
TATATACAAGAAAATAAATAAAAATAATGGTTATCCTTTAAATAAGAATAAATATAAATAAAACAAGAAAAACAGGGAAAAGAAGAAAATAAAACAAGAAAGCTAAAGAAAAGAAAAGAAATAAAACAAGAAAACTAAAAAAATCAAAGTATAAAGCTAAAAATCAAAGTCGCATGTAGACACATGGAGTGTGTGCATGTGGTTCCCCATGCAATGTTTGTTCTATTTATTAGATGGTGAGGAGGATGGGAGGCATTCCATCTCTCCGAGTTTCTATCCTTTATTCTCTTGGAGAATAGTGTTCTAAGACTTAGGAGTCACTGGCAGTAGTACGTTGATTGAGGGCTCGGGGGTGGCCAGTTGTAGCAGAGCCCTGCACAATTGAGCCTACGGTTGGGAGGAGAGTTGTCCCCAAAACCTTGTTGTCATTTGGCAGACTTCGATCACAGGTAATATAGGTGAGCTCATTTGTCTGTATATGTTTTTCATTAAGAAATTAATTTTAGTTTTATTTTGTACTGTTACATAAAAGAATTAATTAAAATAATATACATATATCTTGTTGGTATCATTTGAAAGGGCGATAACTTTTTATGGGGGAAAAAGTGAATACAACTTGCATATATCGGGGATGGATATGGTCAATTTATTCATGATTATCCAATAATAAAAAATTTGAAATATTGAGCGTGAAAAAGTGAAGAAGTCAGGTTTTGTGATAAAGTAGGTTAATAGTTTCGTTGAAAAATAAAATCTAACCCAATAAAATATTAAAAACGTTAATTGGCATTTCAATTTCAAGCTTTAAAGGGAAAAAGCTTTAATTTTGTCTTTTTAAAATAAAATAATTATTTACATTTGCAATAATAATATAAGATTTACATTACTCTTGAACACGATAAGGGAAGGTGTTATAAGCGACAGGCTGGGAAGTGACATGGTCTGTACAAAGACCATAACTACTGTCGTCTCCCACATGCTCAAGACAGGGGTGTGGTGTTCGGTAAAATAAATGCATGGATAGTGGGCAGGCAAGGTGGCAGAGGGAGGAATAACGAAGGGTGGAGGAGGAGGTTAAGGCATTCGACGTGCCGAGCAAGTGAGAGTAATTGTGGAGATGGGAGGCGACTCAGAGCTGGAGAAGGGTGAAGGCACCTTGGCTGCGGACAAGAAACAGTTTCCTAGTATGTAATTCGGTCTCGCTCCTGCATCAATTCCATGATTTGGTTGGGTTCCCCTATCAATTACATGATTTGGTTGGGATTTTGCTGGTGGGGGGGGAGGGGCAAGAGGCTGTCCCAATGGGGAGTAGCATTGTATGGGAGGAATTGGGGGAGGACAGGGAGTGCCATGGCTTGGCTTTGCGTTTTGTTCTTATCATATTCAAACCAGAAGTTGGGTAGAGGCATGGGTAATGGTGGGTCGAGAAGATACGCAAGCCTTTACCAAGTTGCTCAGACCGTGGAACTTGGGGATAGTGGGTTTTCCATTTCTGAGGGGCTGCGTGCTGAAGGGAGAGGCAAGAAAGAGTTGCGTGTAGTGGGTTGGGATATCAGCCATGATAGTAAAACGCTGAGAAAACCTTGGGGAAATGGGCACCTGCATGGTAGCAAGGGCAAAGCTAGGGACCCTGGCGGTATTTGGGATAGAGGGGCAAGCATACCCATGGCTGGCAGTTGTTGGCTGAGGGAGCTGAAAGTGGGTATAAAAGCAAGGGCCGAGCTAGGCTCCGAACGGGCCTGAGGGCTTGGCTCCAGATGCAGCGTGAGGACAAGCAATTGCACCATGGCAAGGGGCACTTTGAGGAGACCTGGGAGATGAGTTCACAACCTAATTTCCTTGGCCACATGTGGGCTCTGGGCAACCTTAACCTGCAAATGATAAAGCATGCCAGAGAGGCATTGTGTGAACATCGACAATGGGATGATTTGCAAGGGTTGACGAATGTAACTTTGTTTGACTGTCCACAGGGCATCACTATTTAGATTATGGCTCAAGCAACGAGAGGGTGTGGTCGAGGTAGGAGAGGCCCTTCCCAATGGAAAAGCAAGGGGTCGAGCACGTCGGAGGCTCGAAGGGGCCATAAGCCTGTCGAGCACCTCATAACAAAGGCGATAACGACATACCGAGATGAGACAGACGAAGGAATTTAGAAGCTAATTGAAGACTGGGAAGCAGAGATAAAACAAGAAAGTGAACTAGACGAAGAGATCGATGACTGGATGACGATGGTCCCTGATCCAAGAAATACCCGAGGTCAAATTACGCAGTTCAAACACACCCTTGTATTTCTTAATGAAAAGTCTGCTTGGCAAAGCGATGGAACAAACATCTGTGGGGATGGCGGTCATAGTGCAGGGCCTGCCTAGTTATAAAAAAGACATGGAAAAAATCCTCTTTCAATTGCATAAACATGACATCAGGATGGATCGAATTGACTGCCACATCCCTTGCATCCTGGAGCTGTATGGAATGCTAGGGGAAACTGCTGAAGATCTTGCTCCTGTAGCCTCTGTCTCTGATGAGAAGAAAGAGTAGAAAGACTAGAGTACACATGCTTAGTTTTTGTTTATGCGGTTAGCTTTTAAGTTTCATGTTGCATATGCTAGTTATTACACTTATGTAGTATTTAGACATGAGATTGAGACTTATCTAGCTTGGCTAGAAACACTGAAACAATTTTGTTTTTGGATGGCGTATAATATTGACAGTTGACCAACAAACTTGGTTTCCCCTTTGGGCAAATTGAGGCCACCCGGTCAATTTGTGTGATGTAAATTTACCTAATATATAATAGAAAATGTATAGACTTGCCAAACTTAACAAAAAATAATAATATTTATATTAAATAATATCATAAATATAAAACAATGATAGTAATACATAATATATAATTCCAATGATATAATATATTAAAATAAAATAATTATCTACATTTGCAATAATAATATAATATTTACATTAAATATAAAACCATGATAGTAATACATGTATCCAATGATATAATATATAACCTTTTATTTTGTCCTTATATAGCTGAAGCCCACATTATCGTTATTATTTGATAAATTACATTTGGATTTTTTGAGCAATTTGCACACATTATTAATGTTTTTTTTTAATCTAGGATAATCGGTAATTGGTGAGAGTTATCCTAAACAGATCTAGGATCAAATCTAGTTGGCTACCACTATAAACCTAGGCTACGTGCAACAACCTGCAAGCCGCACAATAGCAGGAAACTTATGCCTCAACAAAAGCCAAGACGTCCTCTATAAGGTCGCTTACTCTTCTAGCCTAGACACAACAGGTCAAATATATACTCAATGAAATTCGAACCCAAATAAAAACACACATTGTTAATATTAATTCCAATACAATCCTAACTCATCGGATTCCCCATTTGACATCTCTCCCCTGCGTTAAGTCATGCGATTGGAAGGTTCGCAAATCAAAGGATAACTATTTAAAGATTTGTTTTAATTGATTTTAATTTACTTAGGAGATATTGTTTTTTTATTTTCATTCCAGGACCGGGTAAGTGATAAATTTTAAATTCCTAAATATAAGGTAAAATTTTATTTGTGTTAATTCCAACACAATCCGAACTAATCACATTTCCTCCACTTAACCTCTCTCCTGCGTTAAGTCATGTGATTGGATTTTCTTTCCCTTTCCTTCCAAGACGGTATAAGTGATAATTTTTTTTTAAAGTATAAGCTAAAATGTATAAAGTGAGTTTTAAATTTAAATTAATAAAATTAATATATATATTTTTTATAATTAATAAAATATTTTAAACTTTAAATTTATATAATATATATTTTTTTCATAAATATATTATATTATAAAATTTCTCACAATAATAAATTTACATATAAAGAGAAGTTAAACAACTCAATATTATAGTTACATTATTGTATTTCTATTTTAGCCTTATGAAATATGGGACAAGTTTATAAAATATATTTAAAAGCTTTATAATATATTAGTAAAAATTGAGATTTTCTAAAATAGAGTCATTTAATATTATTGGGAGTAACTTCAGTGTATTTGCATTTTTAGAGAGCTTATTAGAATTGCTTTTAAAATTATCTTTTTGTTTTCTCTTTCAAGTGTAGCAACAAAGACACTTGAGTTATTTAAACTGATTTAAGGATTTGATAAAATTGCTCTCTTAAGAATTTGCAATCATTCTCGAAATCTAATTAGAGAAAATTTTTAAGATGAAAAATTAGCGTTTAGAAACCTTGGAGAATCTCACTAGTCCATAATATGCAATCTATAAAATATTTGATGATATTTTTGTAAAAAAAATTCAAATGTCTAATAATTTTATATGATCTCTATGTAAAATTTTGGCAATTTTTAAGGTAAAATAGTTTTATACTATAAAATTTGGGCTAAGCATTTTTATAAAAAATGGAAATTAGCGAATCTTTTTTTGGGAAAAAACATGGAAAATTAGCCCACTTGTGAATATTAGCCCAAATTTTCCATGAATCTAATATGCTAAAAAATTGGGTAGACATAACTTCCATGTTCACATTTTCATCCGTGGAATTAATAACTAGTTGCTCCTCTAACTTCGTCTCCACATCCTCCATCTCAACTACAAACCTTTACAATGATTTTTACTTTTCTTCTTTTCGAGGGGAATCCATAATAATACTAACAAAAACCCAACAAAGAATCAACAAAAATTTGAAGAGGGTTTGAAGATTTCTAACCTCATTTGTTGAATGGCCACTGACCCACTAGTTATGCCTGAAGACCAAGGAATATCCAATGAGGATCAAAGCTCGACTCCCATTTTCCTTCTAATGATGGCCGAAAGGGTTCGTTGCTACCTAGTGCTAGGTTTGCACTCATAATCCATAGTCTACAAAGGCAACAATCCTTGAACACAAAGCCTTTGCCACACTATTGTTCATACTATTGTCCTCCCTTACAATATAATATCTTACTTGGAGAGATGTCATATCCTAAAAAATGATTCATTCATCTAATATAATATTTTAGTTAGAAAGACGTTGTATTGTAACTGATGCATTTATCTGATACGAGAAAGAGAAGAATATGAGTTGGGTGGGAAGGAGAGGGAAGGAGAAGAATGTGAGTTGGGTGCAAAATGTCTAATCACTTCCTCCACCTTAAGACCAATTTCTCCCAACTTAAAACACATAAAATTATTCCAATACAATTTGAATTAACTATTCACAACCAAGTATCAAATATAAGAGAGCTTCCAAAATGACCTAGCCATTAACAAAAAAAAACCTTCTTAAAAACCCTTCTTTATTTTTAATAATTTGATTGAATACCCTTTCAAAGATTATAAACAACCCAACACCTCTCACCCCATACTTTTCATTTATATTTTGATTATTTTTTAATAAAAAAATAAATTATCATACTTTCAATTTATATTTGATTAGTTATATATATATATATATATATATAAAATTAAAAAAATAGATTACAAAATTGTGAATGTAAATGAACCAACACAAATTTTAAGTGGCAATTACGTTGAGTTGTCGATATGACCGAGAAATGCAGAGGTGAAAGGGTGATTTTAGAGTAAATAGAAAGATTAGTATGGATTGTTGGGATAGCACGACAAACATGGGTTGTTTTTTACGTAATGTGAACCCATGGGGTTCCCATTTCCCATGATTAATTTGAGTACGAAAGGAGACAGCATGAACGAGAGAGAATTTGGCACGAGATTTTATTTCGTAAACAAAGATATGCAGATTTTGTTTCTAGTATGGTTTTGCTTCGATTTAATTTTTCAATTTTTCCAAATACGTTTGAAAAAATTAAAAGCGGGGAAGAGAACCAACCCTTGGGAATATAGAAATAGTCCACGTCGTACCTTCAAAACGTTATGAATCTTACGAAATCAAAGCATTTGCGTAATGCTCATCTCCTTTTTCCACGATAACGATATTAATTAATGTTTTTATAATAATTATTTAATGTAAATACTATGGAGCTGTCATGAACATCTGGATTGGGTCTGTGAACTATTGTGGCAATTTTTGCGAAAGTGGAATATTCATATATGATTTTATTTTAAGTTAATTTTTATAATATTTTATGGAGTTGTTTTTTGCGATTTTTTGAGTTTCTGCGGAAAAAATTAAAATAAAATCTTGATTTGTATTATTTAAACTAATTTTTTGATTGTATATATGGATTCAGCACTCTGCAAAATCCATATGCCACTTTTATTGTGCAAGGTTACCCATCAAGCTTGTGATTTCAATGAATTCTTGCCAGATTTTAAAGAAACTAGACAGGAAAAATCCATTAGAAAAACTTCCAAAATGTCGCACTAAAGACAACTCTATATCTTATACACATGCATAACAATGCCAAAGGTGGAACCTACAACCTGTGAGAGTCGTCAAACATATATACAAAAAACAGTAAGGAATTTACCTACAGTTGAAGTACCTACCTGAACTGCTGCAGTTGAAGATGCCTCCAGCTACGCTGCTTCAGTTACCGAGCGACTGATTCCACCTAGCCAGACTGAGCAAACCCTGGCTGCTCAATCCAGTAAGCTTCTGAACAGAAGCTGACTGTCCCCCGTGCCCAGAACCTCAGAACGTTCAAGCTCTTCGAATCGCTGATTCCCTTGCCTTCCGAATTCTTCCTCCTGTTTTTTCTTTTCCTGCTCAACCCATGACCCGCGGTTTATATCCTCTGGTTTGGCGATGGTCGCCCTCCCACCTGCAACCACCGCTTACCCTGCTAATGCCATGCCTCCGCCTCCGTAGCCCTTCTTGGTCTCGATTCAAGTCGTGAATGAAATACGCATTTTTAAGAGCATAATATATTTATTAATCTTTTTAAGATGATCATTTGTATATTCATGTATCATTAAACTTTATAACGTTTATATATATTTTTATCATATGACATTGTTTGATTTATATTTATTTTGATATAAAGTTTTATTTATATTTGTTTTAATATAAAGTTTATAAAATTTATACTTGGACCCTTTTTAATTAATTATTTATATTTTTTTTTTCTCAGTAAAGACTATTCTATTAAAATAAAAAGGAAAAATATTTACAAAGAGGTTTGAACCTCTGAGGGGGTAGTAGCCTGCCCTCTGTCAAAAAAACTATTGCAGGTATCCTGCTGCCTGACTTTTACAAAAATACTGTTCTGTCTAATGACCATTACAAAAATGTTGTTCTATCTAATGACCATTACAAAAATGTTGTTCTGACATATCCATTTAAAACCAAAAATCCTGGAGACTAAGTATTTCAGGCTGGTAGATGGAAGAGACCATACAGAATAGGAAAACTCATACATAAAACAACCAAAAAGCTTATCTTCCTGAAAAGCAATTGAAGTCATGGCGAAATTAGTCCTGCGGAGGAGAGCCGAAATCCTTTGCGCTCGTTTGATAACCCAGGTCACCATTACATTATCCTCTGCTTCCATCGTGCTTCGGCCTGGCGGGAGAACAAGATTGAGAATGTTTCCAGTGAGGCGTGCCGGCTCGCATTCGATTATGGGCTCCTGAGCAGACGGGGGCTGGCCTTCCGTGCTCATCCTTTCAGAGGCATTGAGTACAACCCCCGATGGGCTACCATGACTATCACTGGGAGCGTGGGAGTGCGACGGTTCCATGGATGGTTCATCCGAACTGACCTGCTCCTCTTCCTCCTCGAAAAGCACGGTCACAATGGCTGAAATAAGCAGCTTGTTAAGCCGACTTCTGAATTGAAAACGCGCAAAATGGAATGAGCTATTCAGAGACGGGCTAGAACTATCAGAGGGCGAAGGGGGGCAGAACAGAGGCCAAAGACGGGCCAGAATTATCAGAGGGCAGAGAGGGGGGCGGAACAGAGGCCAAAGGATCTACACATTGCAGAACAGAACCTCCTCTATTGCGAGAACCACCCCTGGACCCTGAATTGCTGTCGCGTCTGGGGGTACCTCGATGACGAGGCATTGTCAAGAAAACTTGCTGTCTTAGCAAACTGGGATACTGAGGGTAGATGTGGGGAGGCCAATTATAGGCTAATTGCCTTGGGTTCCAGGACCAGACAACCCTCAAACAGAGTAGGCAATCGACTGAATAGCCAACCCACGAAACCCAATCACTTCCAGAAGAGACCGACTGCGCTAACAAGGTGCGGACCGAAAAATCGAAACCATGACACCAAACATTAACAGACGAAGCCAAAATCTCAGACCAGACATAGACGCAGAGACCCAACGTTATGGACCAAATTTCTTCCGGCTCAAACATAACCGAATCCACATACCTGACCCAGGGGGGCTGCCATATTCCTGTTGCCGCTCTGGAGCGCCAAGGAATGAACAGACTGCAACCAAACTCTGTTCCTAATCCGCCTCGTTCCATATCATTTATGCTTGAATTGATAGCCTCCATCCTGCAATTAATTCGCTGCAGACCGCCAGTACTCAGAGCGTTTAATGCTTGAGTTTCACCCATTGCGAACCGCTTTAAATCGCTGGTCCAGATGCCAGCTGCCTCCCTTTCGTAACTCAGCATTCAGACATGTGTAAGTCACCCGCATCCGGGTAATTAATTATTTATATTAATACTTAACCTTTATTTTATTAATTTATTAATATGACTTTTATCAATATTCTGGAACATATAATATATATATAGTCCTCTTTGATCTAACCATACATTACGCAATATTGATGAATAAGTAGAACTTCTTTTCCCAGAAGGGTCATGGTATTTAGCACTTATAATCAATTTAGTATAAAATACTAGTGTGGTGTATGCGACACATGGATATGTAGCTATCATAAACATGTACCGTATACCTGCTATTATGCTTGCATTCTTTGTATTTATAGATGGGTCGTTACACAAACTTAGAAAGTGTCAAAAGTGCAATAATTAGCGTTGTATATTAAGGTGACAAGTTTGTTTCGAGGTCAAAAAATTATTGGAATCAGATTTATTTTTTTCAATAAATTTGACATAAAGAGTGGTTCAATCCTATTTAATAAATTTGATAGAAAAAGTGTTTGAATTTTGTTTTTAATAATGAAAAAAGATTAGTACCATCAAAACCCCTAATACATCTAAAATCTTGAAACTTAACTGCTATAACTAAGATTTCCCAAAAAATCTAGCAAATTTTATCAAAATCTTAATTTTTTTTTTTATATAAATTATATTATTTTCCAAACAAATTTAAAACCATTAAGCGATTTCATTTCGCTAATAATTTGACATCTAGTTCGCTTATCGTTAAAAAGTTCACACATTCTGAATCACTCACAATCCTATGGCGTGCATTAAAAAATTCGAACATAAAATTTATGGTAAAATTGTTAAAAATTAATATAAAAATACATTCGCTCACATACATAAAAAAAACGTTGATAGGGAACATTCTTTTATTGTATATAACCATTAAAACCTTTTTGCTTTCCATGCTCACGATTTAATATATAAACCGAAATTATGTAATGATCTCCACATCAATACTAATATATGATTTTTCTACTGAAAAACAAACCATTGAAGCAGTAACTCTTTTATCGTATCTCCCCTTATGCGTTACTCCACCAGTCACGGTATGATCATTATTATTATAATATTATAATATCACAACATATCCTCATTAATTAAATTAAAAAAATATTAATTACGTATGTCTATGGATCAGATCGCCACCCTCCCTTTATAATCATTACTACTTATTTTAGACGTGGCCTCTAGTTACATTCAGCAGTCCTGGTTGGGACGCTAGTTAGATTAAATACTTTTATGTTTTAGTTTCCATCCGTATTTACGTTGGATTCTTCATCACATAATACTTGTATTGTGACTTTTGAATTCTAGGTCAAGCTTGTTTGCATATGACATTTCTTTCTCATAGTCAATTTTTAAGTGAGATTCTAAACGTTGAACTTATGAGCTTCTCGAGTTTTCCATGTATTTTATAATATGTTTTTATAATTGTTATTGTGTTATTGTAATAGAAAGGTTTATTAGGAAAATGTAATTTAATTTCATGGAGGTAGGTTAGTTTCTTCATTCATTTATATATATTAAAATAATGAGAAAAATATATTATAATTTAGTTGTTAAATCAATGGTGAGTACGTCAAAACTGACTCATCAATGTTATTCAATGAAAACCAGGTGTCTATGCTTTCACCCCTACCAACTCCCTACCATGTGTCTATGCTTTCACCCTTGCCAACTCCCTTTGATCTTGGGTTGTAAACGTGTTTCCTTGCATCACAAGCAAGCAAAAGTAAGTATATATATATGATGAACCACACTGGTTGGTTCAAAATGCGTCGACATAATACTCTGGATATGATTAGTACCGAAAGATATCCCAACTATATATACATATATATAATTTTATGTTTTAATATAAATGTGTTTATTAAATTGTTATTTTTCAAACTCATTGGGCTGAGCGTTATGATATTGAAATGATCTTAATGGTGCAGTCAGAATTAGAACCATTGATGAAGAATAAGTGACGTTCCTTGTAAATGGTCATCCATTGAGAATTTATCACAAGTCATTGACAAAGGAGGAATTTGTTAAAAATATGCAAGACAATATTGCTTTGAATATGGTTAGGAAGGATTTCCCTTCCTCCCCAACTTGATTTGCAAAGATTTTTGTTTTCTATCTATCTATATATATATATATATCTAGTATAAACATGAAAACCAACACTGTTGGCATGTTTATACAGAAAAACAACACCCTAGATTTTCTTCAACCTTATGCTAATCCCATTTTCTTTGAAACCCTCTTTTTCTTTTTCAAAATAACTAGCTACAAAATTGTTGAGAATCTCTAGCTTTAACAAAATTCTACAGCCGATATTAACAAGGATCATCAACTGGGATAATTGAAGATTTTGGCATAAAAGAATGATCAAGCTTGCAACTAAAGGCATCTAAGGACAATTCACAAAGGTTAATCAAGTCATTAATTTAAAGGTATGGAAATATTAGATTAAATAATAAAGGTAAAAAAACATTAGGTTATGAAATAAGATAGACATTTCTACCGCCATTCAAAATAATCATTACTATTCCAACTTTGAGTTGAGTTATAAATATTATGTATTATCAATGAATTTAGTCATAAGCCCATTCATCATTCATCATTACGCAAATACTCCACCCCATAAACATTGTTTCATTGATAATTTCGCTCTTATTCATATCCCATTTTCCTGAAGTCCTTTTTCCCTCATTTCCATTAAACACTTTCACTCTCATCCATACTCAAACCGCTGAAACCATTTGTATTCCATAACCCAGTCAAAGGAAGCAATTGCAGGTTAAAATTTTGCCAACATGGGGGTTATTCTGAGGACAGAACCGAATGTGAAGAAATTCATGGAAGGATATCCACAAGTCAAACAGATGTTGCAGCAAGAACAATGGTTGGAATTTGTAGAAAGATTCGACGACTATGATAGAGAGGTGACTGTTGGTATCCTAAATTGCCCTATTTTCTACCCCATTTCGATCAAAATCAACCTCTATTTTATCTCAATAAAAGACCCTTCTTTCTTCCACTAGTACAAGATAGTTACCCATTCCAGCACATGCTCATATTTTATATTAAGATTTATTTCAGCACTTTATTAATCATTTTACATGGATTTCATGCCTATTTACATATCTCTTGTAACTCATATTAATTTCCTAGAGTAACGATGGAACTTAATTGTTGTGTAGGTAAATCCCCTCTGCGGACAAAGGCGATCCCACTAGCCTAAATAGGGTCTAGCAACAATCAAACAACGCTAACACGCAGGTTACTAATTGCAAAGTAAAGGCCAATGATGAGGGCCTACCTCGAATCCAATGCTAGTATTTGTAGAAGAGTCGTTGCTCCCGTTCCTTTGCTCCAGCTGGTCACAATCCCCATGATCCTCGTGAACGGACACCTGCACATGCAAAGAACAACACAAATACAAGCATAAAATCCAAGAAATGCAACTATATATCAGTC
>APFE031650786.1:10361-34314 GCA_000404065.3 Pinus taeda | reverse complement strand
ACAAGATTCATGGGATTGTCCTTATCATTAGGAAGCTTCCATGAGAGGTGGAGAACTACTTCCCTTCTATGGAGATTCGAAGCCCAACTGAACTAACTCAACCTGGAATCAGTTCATGAATAGGTTAGGAAGAACCTTCACAAGTTGGTTTGTTAAAAACTTTACCCAACTGGGTTGGGGCTAGTGCAAGTTTGAGATAGAGCGCCAGCTGGCGTGCCCTCTTTGGAGGATTTCCCTCATTGGCGTGGGTGACACACTGAGGAACCATGCCAATGGAAAAAGGGCTATTTTTATGGGTATTTTGCAGAAGGTGTCTTCAGGGCATATGAAGTACATACTCAAGGGGATACAATGTAGGTGTTTTCAGGTTATGTCACTTTTCACAGGTCCCGGAATGAGTCCTCCAAGGTATGGGAGAAGGGGTAACAGGGACGGTGACAAATTGCTGTGTAACATTAATATTAATTATGAAGGAGTGTGACTAGTGTAGGTAGATTCCTGCACCACCATGAAGATTGTCCGAGATTTCCGAGAAGCCAAATCTTCCATGAGGACGGGTCTCGATCCTTAACTCCAAGTTTAGTTGTTGATGAACTGAAGCAAGATAACAAGTGGCGCGTAATCAGGGAATATTTTCCAAAGTTAGGTTACAGCCAAGCGAGATTCATGTGTATTATAACTGCTGGCCAAGTTTGTAATTTCGGTTTCTAAGTCTGTTCAACCGAAAGGCATGAACAAGGAATGCTTGTAATTATTGAAAATGGCTAGAGCCGAAAGGATATATAAAATATAGATATAGGTAGGAGGAGGCTAGTCAGAAGTAGGGAATCATCGATTGTAATTTTGCTTATGTAATCCTGTTATCGCATCAGCGCTGGGGTTGGACTGCTCTGTCATGTATATTTGCCGAATCAAGTAATACAAGAGAATTGCCATGATTTGCATACACAACATCTAGTTTATCTTTGATGTATCTTTTGACGTGTCGAGCTTTTTCGTTCCTTAGAAGGGGAACGAGTTGGTTGGCTAGGGCCCAACCAACCCAGCTTTTTTACGCCTCTCGCTTTCGTTATTCCGAAAGAAGGTGTGGATATTTCATTTGGAGTTGTGTGATGTTATAGTTTTAATCTTTATCTTTCAAGTTCTGATTTAAAATATCTATTGTAGCTAACATGTCAAACGGATCCGTGATTTGAGAGTTAGCGGTGTTTACTTTGCTTATGAAATATCTTTCCTGTATTTCCTTTTCTCTCAATATTTGTTTTAACGTGTTTTTGATCGGATCATGCAAGGAGCTCTTTCCTGCACTAGTGCATGCTGTTGCCTGCACTTAGATTTAATTATTCTTTTGCGACGAACAATCAATCACTTCTCTACATATTATTTCCAGTTATTACGCAAGTGAATGAATCATTAATTTAGTAACTATCTTCGGTATTAAAAGTACATCTTTAAGAGGATTTGGAAGCAGTTGCATAAAATCATCATAAACATATTATACTTGCAAAGAACATAAGCATCTTTGAATGGATTACTAAGGTTAGTTAACACATGCAAAACACTTAGACTACTGTTGGATTCTTTTGAAGTGCCTTTATTTCATGAAGTTTATTTCCTTTGCAAGGTTTAATGAATTGAAGCATTTCATTTTTCACAGATAATTTACTTCAAAATTTCATTTACAGTTGCAATTCTTTTTCAGCACATCTTTCAGTCTTTTCGAAATTAATTTGGAAACTAGGTGAAGGAAGCTCTGCTTTGGTGCAAGAGCTGGTCTCTTGTCACAGAAATAGAGTGCTCTAAGCCCTTAGGCTTAAAGCACCTTCACTAAGTCATAATTCTTCAGTAAGGAAGGTCACATATACTTTTACACAAAGATACTGTACCTGCACTAGTGCAAGAAAATTGTAACAGTGCAAGGACAGGTTGTTTGTGTGGAGGGAAGATCAGAAGGAAGACAAAATTCTGCAAGGGCCCACTTGTCAAACTGTTAGCCATCCATCTGAAGATGAAAATAGCATTTCATTTCAACATTTAAGATTGTTTCCATTGTGTGGAATTTCTTTACTTGATTTACATACAAATTGTTTTTAACATTCCAGCACTAGAGTTGCTTTGGTGTCAGTTAGTACCTTTTTTATTGTTTTCTGTCTGGTTTTGCAAAGAATTTCCTTTAAGAAGTAGGATTAGAGATAGGAAAAGTTCATACCATTTCTGGCATTGCATGTGCTTCATCTCTGAGTTTACAAAACCCTTAGGTTGACAATTAAGTGTCGAGGAGTTTGCTCAAGCGCAATTCTTGCACCCAACATTTTGGAGCCATTGCTGGGGAGGAAATTTGAATTGGTAAGAATTTCCATTTTTTTGCAATAGGGGTGAGTCTGCTATTATTTTTTCTGTAGTGTGCTTCTATTGTTTGAAGGAATTTATAGCTGTCGATTTATTTTTTTCAAACTTGCAGTTTTTATTTGAATTTCGTTTTGTCATTTTTTTGAAATGAATGCCTAAAAGAGGTAGGGGTCCAAAGCCCACTAGGGGCAAAAGAAACACTGGCAAGTCTGAAACTAAAACTCATATTGGGCCTTCTTTTGCAAGCATAAAGTCCAAAGAAATTCAGACTCATCACACAGGAACAATCCACCTAGGCCCTGGTAGCAGTGTTTCAGGTGTGACATAACCCATAAAGGGGAAGAAGGGGATTGTTGGAATCCATAGTCAGCCTTCTCAACCTGTTAAGAGCGGTTCGGGTGGAAGAACAACAATGGCAGATATGGAATACCATGTAGAAGGAAGTGGTGAAAATCCAGTAAATGAGGAACAATCCACTTTCGGCTTCCCGATTATGGATCCTGATACACTAGTACAAATGAAAAACATTTCACCATTAGCTATTCCTCATTTTTATGGTAAGGTACATGAAGACCCATACTCTTTCTTATTTGAGTTTGATATTTTGTGTAGGAGTTATGATTATTCATCTGATGCCCAGAAGTTAAAGTTGTTTCCTGCAACCCCATTATCTTCTTGGGAAAAAAATTAAGAGAGTGTCCTTGTCAAAATATCTTCTTGGGAGCAAATGAAGAGAGTGTTCTTGTCAAAATATCAGGAATATTGTAAAACTAGAGATATTCAAGATGAAATATTCACTATTGTGCAAAATGATGATGAGACTTTAGAGGACTACTTGGAGAGATTCATGTATATCCTTCAAAGGTCAAAGCACAAATGTGATCCAAATACCATTAGAACCTTGTTCTTACGTGGGCTCGCTGATGATGCTAGAAATAATTTAAATATGTTAGGACAAGGGGATATTGCTCAAAAGACTTTTGATAAGATCTGTGACTTGTGTAGGAGATTCTCGAGGAATCAATATAGATCCGGTAAAGGAATTCAGAATAAAAACAGAAAGATTGAATCTACTGATGCTATGATTATTGGATTAGAAAACAAAATGGAAAATATGAAAATTGAAATAATGAGTATTGTTAGTAAACAAATAGACTCTTTGAAGTTTCAACAGAAACTTGTAAAAGAGCAAGAGATATTGTCTATTTTCTGTCCTAAATGTAGAAGAAAGCATCCTTTAAGAGAATGTCCTCTAGATATTAAAGAAACTAATAAATGTGCAATTTGTGTAGATAACCATGCTACGGATAAATGTCCCTCTATACCTGGGTTGAAAGTTGTATTGGAGGGGGGACAACCTAAAGCCGAATCATTGCATGCTATGGGAGCAAGAAGAAATTGGCCTCAGGTAAGTGCAGGTATGGTTCTTGAATCTCCACCACATTTTCTTGGTTATAATGCACATTCATATTCCTATCCTAACATTGGTCACTCTTAGCATTGGCAGCATGGGAATTAATATCAATATGCACAACCCTCCCAATCTTGGCAACAAGTATGGAGAGGGACAAACCATTCATATCATTCACATAATTCCTATCATGCACCTATGCAATCATACCCTCCTACATATGTACCGTACCCAATGGCTCAACCATCATTTCCTCAACTAAGTCAACCTATACCACCATTACCGTTACCTCCACCGTTTCGACTTTCTCAGCTACTTGCTCAAGCTTTACCCAACCCCAATAATAAATCGATACAAATGATGCATTCTATGACCCCACTTTCTTCATCCAAATTTCAGAATGCAAGTTGGAGTCGATGATCTCTGATTGAGATCATGGAAGGTAGTAACCTCAGAAAATCAAAAGTAGCCCATGGTGATTATCGATGAGAAAGGAGAGGAGGAAACCCCTGGAAATCCTGAAAATGATGACACCATTCATCCTATCCCTGTATATTATGAGCCCTTGTCATCTTCTTCCAACTGACCTCCCTATCCAGAAAGGTTAGTTGTGGAGAAGAAAGACCCCATTCCTGAGTCTAGCCTGGCTTCCGAGCTTAGGAACCTTTTCATAAGGGTAACTTTGCTCCAAGATATCAAAGAGATTCCCATTTGTACAAAAATCATTAGGGAACTCTGTCTCAAGAAGCTAGGAAGGAGAAGATTGGAACCCCAAACCATTCAATTTGTTGGTAGAGCAGCAGAGTTAATGACAATATGTATGCACATGGAAAAATATACTGACCCCGGAAACCCTGTTGTTTCTGTTTAGATAGGTGATGTTCTTGTCTCCAATGTACTTATAGACCTAGGGACAGCCATTAATGTTATGACCAAGAAAACCATGGATCAACTTGGATTGGTCCATATTCGTCCTACTCCCACTATGCTTGAATTGGCAGATAGATCTAAAATCAAGCCGGAAGGAGTATTGGATGATGTGGTCATTTCCTTAGATTCTTGGGGATATCCCATAGATTTCATTGTGATTCAGCCAAAGAACACTATAGGAGGGCATCCCTTGATCTTGGGAAGACCATGGCTTGCTACCGTTGATGCTTATATCGGATATCGTTATGGTGATATGCATATTTCCCATGCATGTTCCATAAACAAAGTCACCGTATATTGATCCAGGTCTAGGTGTGACAAAGGACCCTTCTAAGACCTTTTACTTTCCTGATGTGTTAAATTGCACTTTTAAAAGAACACAAATGAATATATCTACATGTTGTAAATAAGAGGAACATGATAATCATCAGCAACATAAAAACATAAGTTGTTGATAACGGAGTTCGTCAAGGAGGGACTACATCTCTAGGCCCCGTTGTCAAGATGGTGTAGGCCATTGCATTAAGTGTTGTCAATAATGATGATGTACACAAGAGATGATGCCACGATCATACAAGGAAAATGCCCTCATGCAGGAGTGGCTCTAAGAGATGTTCCGCTACAGGAACTCTCAGTAAAAAAGACTCCTATCAGTATGACACAAACTCGTGCATGATAAGCATCCCGCCAACATATCATAAAAGGGACCTCAATGCAAACATGCATGACGACAACATGAGTATCCGATCAACATACAACAAAGGGATCTCAAAACATAAGATGACAAATCATGAAAACAAATACATCACATAGACGATCCTGCGTCACATCAAGCAAGAATCATGAAAACGAGTAAGAAACAAGATCCCACATCAAACATCAAATAGGGATTTGTGCAGCACAATGCATAACAAAATAAGTACATGAACACACTGCATATACCTCACAACTAGGGGTCATATGAAGATGTGGATGTCAAACTGTTGAAGCTGTTCATACCATCGATATCACGACATCGAATCGCATGGAAATGATTGCTCGCTCATGAATGTTCACACCTACATTGCACTTAGAAAAGTGGCCGAAAAATAGAATGAGAAAATGGAAAATATGATTGTACCATCAGATTTGCGGTGTCGAATGGTGTAAAATTGACTGTCAAATTTCTGAATTCTGAGAAAGTGAAACTCTGGGGCTCAAGGAATCTTTAGATTCCCCCTAGATACCTCAAAGATTCCCTCCTCTGGGTCCTCTACAAATTGGCTTCTCAGATCAGGAAATTGACTGCACCATTGGGTTCGTGTTGTCGAGAGGTGTAGGATCGACATAAAATTTGTCCAATTTGGACATTGCAAAAATTTCACCCTCTTGGAAATTTCGCTTAGTCATGGTTCCACCTACAATAAATTAATTAAAAAATAATATCCATCTCGATTTCCATGCCCGCTTCTAGTTCCTGCATGCTGCTTGGGCACACCGATGAAATGAAGGTTTTATATGAGTTTTCGGGAAGAGGTATCAATGAGGACCCTCATGGGTCGTTGGTATGGTTGGTGGATTACACAGAGGTGGGTCAGGTTCAAACCCCACCCACTCCAAAATAACACATAACATTTTTGCTTAACCATTTTTTTATTTTTAAAAAACCTGCATCATATCTTAGGGGTCAGGTCCGCATTGGGTGTCTCGCCCTGTACTCTCCACAACACGTTAATTAAATGGGGCTGGTGCATTATAATTTTTGGTGTTTTGGTTGTTGTATGGGCTGCGTTATATGAGGCTGCCACGTGGGTGGGGCCGGCCGTGGGTTCAACTCCCACTTGCCTCCCTTAATATGCCGACATGTGTTAAGTGGTGGTTTAGGGGTGTGGGTTGGGTCCATCAGAGGTGGCCCATGCCCGCCCCATATAACATTATGGTTACGCACATAGTGGGAGGAGGGTATGGTGGGGTCATGGACGCCAACCCAATATTTGAATAGTGTGGTGTTGGTTGGAGGGTCGGTGGGGGTCATGGCCCCTCAACCCAAAATTAAATATAATTTTGGTTTAGGCCCAGTGGAGGTGGTGGGGGTCATGGCCTGCCACCCCTTTTTTTAATATATATTTTTTGATTTTACAAAATAAATAGTCATTTTTAAAAATTCAAAAAATGACCGAAGGGGACAAATTAAATAGGCCAAAAATTCACCCGGAATCTAGCCCAGGTTGGCTGAAATCTGGTGGCCGGATTTTGTCCAAATTGCTGCCTTCTTAAGCCTGCCTAGTCAGCAAAAGTTAACCAAAACTTTGACTGCCTCTATCTTCCTCATCCGGACTCAGATTGACGAACCGTTCACACCACCATCATCACGATGATGAGATATTTAATATAAACCTAGTTTGAGAATAATCCAAACACTTTTATTTTTGGTCATTCCTGACTCCTCTATGTCTTCTGCATGTGTCTGGAGCCACCTGGATCAATCCTCCCCAATGAAGAGCTTTTGGTCCTCTAAAAGAATGAAAAATAATCTACAACTTCTATGTAACTTGTCTGCATCACAAGCGTCCTGAAAAGGTCTCGCTTCCTTCTCCTTCACCTTTGTTCTTCAGAGCCTTAAGAAATGAGCCAATACCTATAACCTCTACAACCTATAGCACATTGTTTCGCAAATTACATGCTTGAATTTCATGACCAACTAATGACCCAAATGTCCCACACTTTCTAGGAGTTGGTAACACATACTTTGTGGTCAAGTTTAAAACAAGATGGACGCAATACCCCAGCTATGAAAACAAGACCAACATATCATTGTTGCTTCAACAAGTGACGAAAAACACATCATCACTGCAACACATGATTTACAAAGATAAGGCCAAACACTATTGTTTTTCTTTGACAAGTGATGAAAACACGACATCACTTTCACAGTGCAACATGCGACACCAAATAAGACCAGACATTATTGTTGCTGAAAAAGTGATGGAACACACATCATCACTTCTACATTTTAAAATGTAGCAAATGATTTACAAAATCACGACCATGAAATGACAACATGTCTAGAAACCATTTTTCACTTATCAAGGTGAATGGGTCACCTCCTTGTGGTGGTTTTTCTTGTCGAACAATTGCTTCACCTTGTTCATACATCGATGCTTTGTCTTTAAGGCACTGCTCTAGATGGACCCTCCAACATGTGGCTCTTTGATGGCCACTTCTGTCGCAATGACTGCAATAGGTTTTCTTCCTCCATATCTGCTTAACATGTTTCTTTACCTACTATTGAGAGGGTCTTTCATGCCTCATATTTTTGTGTGTTGCCATTCTTTTCCAACACTTAGAAAATGTATGGTTATGTAATCCACAAAAGGTACATGTTTTTCAATGCCATGTTCTTTGTTCATCATTAACGACATGATCATAATCGAAATGAAAATTTGAATGTCGAGAGGGGTTATACCTTTCCTTGCTATCTCTGGTGTACGTATGGCGATGAGAGCTTGCCTTAGCTCTCTCCTTGCAATGGGCACTGCCATGGGATGATGGGAATGTGTTCCCATCATTCTCTTTCCTCGACGATTTTGACGATGTCTCGGAAGAATTTGACACCTTAAAGCATTCTCCTTCAATGTATCTCGAGCTTGGAAATTGAGGTCTTTGCACAACCTTCAATGGTTGAGTTATGCCTTGGTTATTAACACCAAGTTTTTCTTTTTCCTTGTGCCTCGTCCTGGTAAGGAGCCTCATGTTTGTCTCTGTAATTGGGATCTCCAAATCTCCAATAGAAATCATACTGTGAAGATGAAACTGAAAGGAAATCAACATCTTTTACCTCCTCTGTCGATTTGGAAAGAACTGTTGATGGCTTCTCATCATTTGTTGTTGGTGATTTGCTAGCTGTCTCGGCGCATTCCCCAACTTCCTTTCTAACATACCCAAGTCCTGCCTGACGGGGTAATTCTTCTACTTTGATGGGGTTGACAATGCCTTGGCCATTAACGCCCAAGCCTTTTCCTTCATAGCCCATTCTCTTCAACAGTTTGGAGCCAATTCTTGTGGTATGATTTTCAAACATAGCGAAAATCATCATCAGGAAACATACATGAATTCAGAGAACTACTTTTTACCTTACATGGGTCACGTTGTAGCTCTTTCAAGGCCTCGTCCTTTGCTTGCAACTGTCGTAGAAATTTTTTTTTTCCTCTTTCTCTTCATGTAGATGCATCTTCAATTCAACGCTCTTTGTTTGAAGATTATGTTTGTTTTGCTTAAGTTCTTCCATGGCCTCTTCTGTGGCTTGCAATTGAAGCTGCAATCGCTCCTTTTCCTCTGTCTCTTTCTGTAGAGTTTCATACATTATCTCTACCCTTTTGGAAATTTTGGGCAGGGTCTCGTACATTGTTTTTTCATCCTCTGTTATTGCACATTCCGTTGTTCACGCTACAATTCACATAAATGCAAAGACTGGTCTGATATCACTTGATATAGGTCCGAGTGTGAGCAAGGACCCTTACAAGACCTTTTACTTTCATGATGTGTTAAATTGCACTTTTAAAAGAACATAAATGAATATATCTGCATGTTGTAAAGAAGAGGAACATGATAATCATTAGCAACATAAAAACATAAGCCGTTGATAACGGAGTTCATCCAGGATGGACTACGTCTCCGGGCCTCGATGTCAAGATGGTGTAGGCCGTTGCATTAAGTGTTTTCAATAATGATGATATACACAAGAGATGACGTCGCGATCATACAATGAAAATTCCCTCACGTAGGAGTGGCTCAAAGAGATGTTCTGCTATAGGAACTCTCAGTAAAAAAAGACTCCTATCAGTATGACACAAACTCATGCGTGATGAGCATCTGCGAACATGTCATAAAAGGGACCTCAATGCAAACATGCATGACGACAACATGAGTATCCCTTCAACATACAACAAAGGGATCTCAAAAACATAACATGACGAATCATGACAACAAGTACATCACATAGACGATTCTGCATCACATCAAGTAGGAATCATGAAAACGAGTAAGAAACAAGATCCCACATCAAACATCAAACAGGGATCTGTGTAGCACAATGCATAAAAAAAGAATTACATGAACACACTGCATATACCTCACAACTAGGGGCCGTCTGAAGAAGCGGATGTCAAATTGCTGATGTTGTTCAGACCATTGATCTCAACCCACGAATCACATGGAAATCACTGCTCGCTCATGAATGCTAACACCTGCACTCCACTTAGAAAAGTGGCCAAAAAATAGAATGAGAAAATGGAAAATCTAATTACACCATCAGATTTGTGGTGTCAAATAGTGTAAACTTGACTGTCAAATTTTTGAATTCTGAGAAAGTGAAAATCTGGGGCTCAAGGAATCTTTTAGATTCCCCTTAGATTCCTCAAAGATTCCCTCCTCCAGGTCCTCTGCAAATCAGCTGCTCAGATCAGGAAACTAACTATGTCATCGGGTTCGTGTCACTAAGAGGCATAGGATCGACATAAAATTTATCCAATTTGGACATTGCAAAAATTTCACCCTCTTGGAAATTTCGCTTAGTCATGGTTCCAACTATAATAAATTAATTAAAAAATAGTATCTGTCTCAATTTCCGTGCCTGCTCCTAGTTCCTCCATGCTGCCTAGGCGCACTGATGAAATGAAGGTTTTTATGAGTTTTCGGGAAGAGGTATCAATGAGGACCCTCGTGGGTCTTTGGTATGGTTGGCGGATTGCATGGAGGTGGGTCGGGTTCAAACCCCGCCAACTCCAAAATAGCACATAACATTTTTGTTTAACCGCTTTTTTTTTTTTTTTAAAACTGCATCATATCTGGGGGGTCAGTTCTGCATTGGGCGGCCCGCCCCGTACCCTCCGCAATACGTTAATTAAATGGGGGCTGGCACATTACAGTTTTTGGTCTTTTGGTTGTTGTATGGGTTGCGTTATATGAGGCCGCCATGTGGCGGGGCCGGCCCTCCAGCCGGTCATGGGTTGAACTGCCATTGGCCTCCCTTAATATGGCGACATGTGTTAAGTGGTGGTTTGGGGGTGTGGGTCGGGCCCACCGGAGGTGGCCCATGCCCACCCCATATAACATTATGGTTACGCACATAGTGGGAGGAGGGCTTGGCGGAGTCATGGCCGCCAACCCAATATTTAAATAGTGTGGTGTTGGTTGGAGGGTGGGGGGGAATCATGGCCCGTTGACCCAAAATTAAATATAATTTTGGTTTGGGTCCGGTGGAGGTGGCGGGGGTCATGGCCCACTACCCCTTTTTTCTAATATATATATATTTTTTTTTATTTTACAAATATAAATAGTCATTTTAAAAAATTTGAAAAATGAGCGAAGGGGATAAATTAAACAGGCCACAAATTCACCCGGAATCTGGCCCAGGTTTGCTAGAATCTAGTGGCCAGATTTTGTCCAAATTGTTGCCTCCTTAAGCTTGCCTAGTCAGCAAAAGTCAACCAAAATTTTGACTACCTCTATGTTCCTCATTCGGACAGCTTTAGCGGATATAACCAGATACAGATAGCACCCGAGGATCAAGACAAAACCATTTTTACTTGTCCATGGGGTACATTTGCTTATCAAGTGCTTCCCTTTGGGCTATGCAATTCCACGACTACCTTTTAAAGGGAAGTCTTGGCTATTTTTGCTCACCTTGAATGCGTAGAAATATATATGGATGATTTCTTTGTGTTTGGTGATTCATTTCAGGAAGCCCTCAAGAATCTAGAAAAAGTGCTTCTTCGTTGCCAAGAAGCTCATCTCACCTTGAGTGATAAGAAATTTAGATTGATGTGCAAGGCGAGAGTGGTTCTTGGCCATCTTATTTCCGACAAAGGTATCCAGGTTGAACCTGCAAAAATAGAAGTCATTTCGAGTCTTCCTATACCCAAAACTCAAAGGGAAGTGAGAGGTTTTCTAGGACATGCAAGCTACTATAGGAGATTCATTGAGAATTTTCAAGAATAGCTACCCCCCTTTTCTAACTTTTGGCTAATGATAGTGAGTTTTCTTGGTCCACAACTTGCCAACAGTCCTTTGAGACATTGAAGAAAAAATTAGCTCAGGCACCAGTGTTGAGAGGGCCAAATTGGTCCCTGCCATTTCATATTTCCTCTGATGCCTTAGATACTACTATAGGCGTAGCTTTAGGACAAGAAGAAGATAAACAATCTTATGCTATTTATTTCGTTAGTAAAAACTTGTCACCCACTGAACTTATTATACGGTTACTGAGAAAGAGTTTTTAGCTGTAATTTTTTCCATTAATAAATTCAGACATTATATTACAGGATATGAAGTTTTTGTACATACTGACCATTCTGCTATAATATATTTGATGAATAAATCATTAACTAGCGGTAGAGTGACTAGGTGGTTGCTATTATTACAGGAACTTAATATTACCATTGTTGATAGACCACGAAAGTCAAATGTAGTTGCAGATTATATTTCAAGATTAAATAATCTTGGTGAAGCAATTCCTATTGATGATGATTTTCCTTACAAACATCTTTTTTCCGTGTCAACAAAATCTCCATGGTTTTCTGACATAGCTAACTATTTAGTCACCGAAAATTACCACCTCACTTATCCGCTCGTGAAAAGCGGAATATCATTCAGAAAAGTGTTGCATATTCCTGAATCCAAGGAGACCTCTTTAACACCAAAGCAGATCTCATTATCCATAGATGTGTAAGAGAGGAAGAGGTGTTTGATATCTTAAAATCTTCCCATGATGAACCTTGTGGAGGTCACTTCGCCGATAAATGGACTACATACAAAGTATTACGAGCTGGCTATTTTTGGCCTTCCTTATTCAAGGATGCCAAACAATATGTCAAGCAGTGCGATAGCTATTAGTGAATTGGCGAGCTTAATCAGACCAATGATATGCCTTAATGTCCTCAGGTTATGATTGAGCCTTTTGAAAAATGGGCCGTTGATTTCGTAGGACCAATAAATCCTGCATCCTCAAATAAAAAGCATATTTTGGTTTGTATAGATTTTGTTACAAAATGGGTAGAAGCTAAAGCTGTTTCTTTTGCTACCAAAAGAGTTGTTGTTGATTTTCTTTTTAGTGAAATCTTTATTAGATTTGGTGTGCCTAGAGAAATTGTTTCTGACAATGGATCATAGTTTATTTCTAATCTGGTATAGGGTGTGATGGAGTAGTACAAAATACGGCATAAGAAATCTACACCGTATCACCCGCAAGCAAATGGTTAGGTGGAGTCCACGAATAAGGTGATTGAGTCCATCGTCACAAAGACGGTAAACATAAACAGAAAGGATTGGGCTAACAAATTACCGGAAGCATTTGGGCCTATCGAACCACTTGGAGAAACAACACAGGACACACATCATATGAGCTGGTGTATGGGAAACAAGTCCTTTTACTGATAGAATTCTAGATCAAGACTTTCAGGATTGTAGTCCAATTGGGACTGGATCTCTCTGAAGCACAACAACAACACATTCTACAATTAAACGAGTTAGATGAAATCCGAAGTGACGTTGTTCAACAGAACATCTTGGTTCAATAGCGGCACAATAAGTGACATGACAAGTCCATTCAGAGGAAGCAGTTCCAACCAGGTGATTGGGCACTCCTTTACGATTCAAGATTCAAAGATTTTAAAGGAAAATTCCATACACGCTGGATGGGACCTTATGAGGTGGTCAAAGTGTTTGAAAATGGAGCGGTAGAAATCAAAACTATTGATGGACGTAATTTTGTGTTTTTGGTAAATGGGCATTTTCAGCCCCTTACTAAAGGAGATTTTATGCAGAAAGTCCAACAACCATTTGAAAAGGAGTTGATAGGTGGTAATCCCAACTTGTTGAAGAATTGATTCCTTCTTGTCCTTATTAAAAAAAATAATCAAATAAAATAAAAAGAAAAATAACAAAAATAAAAAGTATAAAAAGTAA
The DNA here is from genome assembly GCA_000404065.3 of Pinus taeda. Lineage (NCBI taxonomy): Eukaryota > Viridiplantae > Streptophyta > Pinopsida > Pinales > Pinaceae > Pinus > Pinus taeda. The sequence continues at coordinate 20,681 of APFE031650786.1, read as the reverse complement.
AAATTCTTGTAATTATGAAAATCAGTTGATTGACATGATTTCAGAAGGATCGACCTGAAAACCAGCATGCTGGTAGGAAGATCGAAATTATAATGAAAAGGGAATGTTACTTTATTTTTATATGTGCTGGCTTCCACCAAGAAGAAGCAGGTTCACGAAACCGAGCACTTACCCAAGTTTGGGGTAACTAGCATGGACATTTTTATCCAAGTAAATTCTTACTTCCTGCTACAATTATTTTTCTTGCACCAGTGCAGGCAAATTTCAAGGTAAAAAAGATTGTCTTTCTTCTATTTCCCATTTCGAAATTTCCCACTATTTCTTTTCTAAATTTCCCAATGAATTACTTCCTCTTTCTTCCAAGAAACTACCCTTACCCGATTTTGTAAAATCCCTCTTTTCCCTTGAATTTTTTCCCACATCCCGTTTCGTTTATCCCTCTTGGCGATATTGTTTATGAAATCCCTGCTGTAATATTCCTTCTCATTCTAAAATTTTTACCCCTTTCACACTTCTTTATTTCCTCATGAATTGATTGCAAAATTTGATGCAATCAATCCAGAAGGCATGTTCAAGAAACACCAAAGGATGGCGAATAAATTTTTCTTGTATAATGAGGCAGATTTTTTAAGTCCAACTACAGAAGTATGTCCTATCAGATTCTCTGTTTGGTAAAAGTCTCCGGTTCAAACAGGTCTGGTGCAAAAGCAGAGTTGACTGTGAAATAAATTTATACAGTCTTGGAGTGTTTTATCAGGGATATTTATGGGCCTGTACTTTCCTACACATGTGTTAATATGTTATCTCATTCCATGTTTTAATTGATTCTTTGTTTCATTATTTACTAATCTAAGAACAAATATTTAAAGTGCAAGGTGTGTAAGGTTTGGAATCTAATATTTTTAATAAGTGTTGAAGTATGTATGATTGAATTATGATGCTGATTGCGGGATGGTACTACTATCTGATAACTTGCACACCCTCCTTGAAATGATTTCGCATTGCCTGACCATTATTAGCTTACCCGCAATCCGATCATTATAGCTGTTGCACCACTTCTGCCTTTACTGCCATTGCATCCAATCATCACGATTCATCGATAGTGGGCTGACACGAATCAATACATGATGTGTTGGGGGTTGTTCCATCATAGCTGGGTGAGTGGGTGTGAAAAGACAGAGGGTGATGAACCTTCGACATAAAACTCTTGGTGAATGTTAGGGTTTCCCAGAAATTCCTTCGAGGTTGTGAACAGAGCGAAGTGGAGTGTGGTTTGAAATGGCACCTGTGAAGAATAAACCACTGTATTTGCAGGAAATTGAACAAACTGCCGGGTATAGGAACAATCTTGCACTATTGCAAGAATCTGGGTTCTTGCCATTTCTACAAAAGTTTGATGGGTTCGACATGGTGATGGCATTAGCGTTTGCAAGGAAGTTCAAAGAAGGCCGAGTCAAGGTTGGGTCCTTAAAATTCAAAATTACAGAGGAGTTCATCGCACAAGCCACATGCATGCCAGTTACGAGGGAGTGCTAGTTTAAAAAAGAGCGGCTTGCGAAGAAGCATTGGCACCGATTTGTGGTCGATAAGAAAATTAAGGTCTATTGGAGAAAGGGACTTCCACAGACTGCCATGGTCAGGAAGTGGTGAGATTTACTGTTTATATTGCAAAAGTTTGTAATCGGAGAAGGACACTATACCTTGGCATTTGAATACCACCTCTGATTGTTGTTTCATTTGGAGGCAGGAAAATTGATTAATTTTCCTCACTTCTTGCTAAGAAGCCTTGAGAAGATGACGAAAAATGTGCAGAGTAGCAGTGAAAGCCAAGTTTCAAACAAGCTCTGCCATCACGGATGTATTACAGTTCTAGTCAAGAAAAAGTTAGAAGAAATGGGGATAATGTGGGGAGCGTTTGTGAAAGAATTCCAAGTGAGGGGTGCAAAAGATTCTATTAGCACTAGTACAGGTAAGAAGAGAAAGGCAGAGACATTGTCTCCTACCAAGTGACAAGGTAAAATTTCACCAATGCAAGCAGAGAAGAGGGCTGTTGAGAACATTCCACCCACGGTAAAGAAGAGGAAGACTAGAACCTTGACGAGGAGGAAAATTGTCACCCAAGGGATGAACCAGTCGAGTTCTCCAATCGTAATTGATGAAACACCCCAAAGCTCCCCCATAGTTCATAATCTCTCAGTGCTTGTAGACGCAGTGGCGGACATTGTGGAAGATGAGGAGAACGCAGAAGACGAAGTCCTATTGTCAACATTTGTTAGCAGACTAAAGAGAAGAAAGATGACGTCAACACCGGATATTGGTGAAGTGCGAACACAAGAGAATCAAGAGGAACAACATGCAGAGGGTCTTTATAATTTCAGCGAACCAGACATAGAAACCCTTAACGATTTCAAGGGTTAGGGTACTACAAACCCTACGATTTTAGAAGGTCAGGGTACTGAAGACCCTGCGAATTTTGAAGGTCAGGGTATTGAAGACCGTGCAGTGTTCAAAGGATAGGGTACTGAAGTCCCTGCAGTTGTAGAAGAGTGAGGAACCAAAATTCCTACTGATTTGGAAAGACAGGGTGCTGAGTCCCCTGAGAAGCCGGAAGAACAAGGTGTTAAGAGCCCTGGGGAATTGAGTGCACAAGGCATGAAGATTTGTGAGGGCACCAAAACCCTTAGTAATGAGAAAACCCCGAGTATAGAAACCCTCAGTGATGTCATAAAGCAGGCTTTCGATGACCTTGAATTTGATGATGATGGGACTTATTTCGAATCCATGGCAGAGAAGACGTTCACACCTGAAGATCTTAGCACAACACCCTCCACTCTTGTCCTCAATAGCAAAATAGTAGATCTAGAGCAACAAGTCCATGACCTGGGGGATTTGAACCAGGTCATGAAAGAGTAGAGTTCGCAGAAATAGAGCGAGATGGAGTTACCTGTAGAAGTAAAGAGGCAAAAGCAGCAAGTAAAGGTATGGAATTATTGGGCTTCCAAATGCTATAGACGCCTCAAGAAGGTGACTAAGCAACTACGAAAAGCTCGAGACAAGAAGCCAAAGATATTAACGACAGGAATAAACATTGAAGCTCAGGATTGAGGAGCTGGCCATTCCTTTTTGAAGGTTTTTTTGTAGAGGTAAACCATTGTGTGAGGAAACACAAAAACTTAGGGACAGGAGGATGTTGGTATCCTAAATTGCCCTATTTTCTACCCCATTTCCATCAAAATAAACCTCTATTTTATCTCAATAAAGACCCCTCTTTCCTGCACTAGTACAAGATAGTTACCCATTCCTGCGCATGCTCATATTTTATATTAATATTTATTTAAGCACTTTATTAATAATTTTAAATGGATTTCATGCCTATTTACATATCTATTGTAACTCATATTAATTTCCTAGAGTAACCATGGAACTTAGTATTAACTATGAATGAGTATGACTAGTGTAGGTAGATACCTGCATCGCAACGAAGATTGTCTGAGATTTCTGAGAAGCCAAATCTTCCACAAGGATGGGTCTCGATCCTTAACTCTGAGTTTAGATGTTGATGAATTGAAGCAAGATAACAAGTGGCACACAATCAGAGAATATTTTCCAAAGTTAGGTTACAGCCAAGCGAGATTCATGCATATTATAACTGCTGGCCAAGTTTGTAATTTCAGTTTCTAAGTCTGTTCGGCAGAAAGGCCTGAAGAAGAAATGTCTATAATTAGTGAAAACGGCTAGAGCCGAAAGGATATATAAAATATAGACATATGTAGGAGGAGGCTAGTTAGAAGTAGGGAATCATTGATTGTAATTTTGTTTATGTAATCCGGTTATCACCTTAGCTTTGGGGTTGGATTGCTCTGTCATGTATATTTTTTGAATCAAGTAATATAAAAGATTTGTCATGATTTGCATACACAACATTTAGTTTATCTTTGATGTATCTTTTAAAGTGTTGAGCTTTTTTGTTCCTTAGAAGGGGAACGAGCTAGTTGGCTAGGGCCCAACCAACCCAGCTCATTTACCCCTCTCACTTTCGTTATTCAGAAAGAAAGTGTGGATATTTCGTTTGCAACTGTGTGATGTTATAGTTTTAATCTTTATCTTTCAAGTTTTGATTTAAAATATCTTTTGTAGCTAACATGTGAAACAGATCCATGGTTTAAGAGTTAGCGATGTTTACTTTGTTTATGAAATATCTTTCTTGTATTTCCTTTACTCTCAGTCTTTGCTTTAATACATTTTCAGTTAGATCGTGCAAGGAGCTCTTTCCTGCATCAATGCATGTTGTTGCCTTCACTTGGATTTAATTATTCTTTTGTAGTGAACAATGAATCACTTCTCTTCATATTATTTCTAGTTATTACGCAAGTGAATAAACCATTAATTTAGTAACTGTCTTCAGTATTAAAAGTACATCTTTAAGAGGATCTGAAAGCAGTTGCATAAAATCATCATAAACATATTATAATTGCAAAGAACATAAGCATCTTTGAATGTATTACTAAAGTTAGTTAACACATGCAAAACACTTAGACTACTGTTGGATTCTTTTGAAGTGCCTTTATTTCATGAAGTTTATTTCCTTTGCAAGGTTTAGCGAATTGAAGCATTTCCTTTTTCACACATAATTTACTTCAGAATTTCATTTACAGTTGCAATTATTTTCTAGCACATCTTTCAGTCTTTTCGAAAGTAATTTGGAAACTAGGTGAAGGAAGCTCTGCTTTGGTGCAAGAGCTAGTCTCTTGTCACAGAAACAGAGTGCTCTAAGCCCTTAGGCTTAGAGCACCTTCACTAAGACATAAGTCTTGAGTAAGGAAGGTCACATATTCCTTTTCACAGAGATACTGTACCTGCACTAGTGCAAGCAGATTGTAATAGTGTAAGGACATGTTGTTTGTGTGGAAGGAAGATAAGAAGGAAGACAAAATCCTGCAAGGGCCCACTTGTCAGACTGTTAGCCATCCATCTGAAGATGAACATAGCATTTCATTTCAGCATTTAATATTGTTTCCATTGTGTGGAATTTCTTTACTTGATTTACATGCAAATTGTCTTTTACATTCCAGCACTAGAGTTGCTTTGGTGTCAATTACCTTTCTGATCGTTTTCTGTCTGATTCTACAAAGCATTTCCTTTAGGAAGTAGGATTAGAGATAGGAAAAGTTCATACCATTTTTGGCATTGCCTGTGCTTCGTCTCTATGTTTTACGAAACCCTCGGGTTGACAATTAAGTGTTGAGGAGTTTGCTCAAGCACAATTCCTACACCCAACAGTGACCAAGTCTTTTGCCCTTAGGGATATTAAAATAGTGGTGACAGAATCATTCATGGTAGAAGTAATTGGATTACTTAGGGTTGGAGAGAGATGGTTCAAAAATAGAGGAATTGAATGAAATAAATGGAAAAAATTTCTTAAAAACCCAGGTATGGAAACTTCAATTTTTAAGAAAGGTATCCCAATCACAACTCTTAAAAGCAAATGGAGAAATTTACTGTTGCTTACCCAAAAATTCATTACTTGTGAAGGTAGGTTCGGTTGTATGCTTTTATATCATATACGTTTGATGATGCATTTTCTTGAGGGTAATGAAATTAAGTTGCCTTCTTTCTTACTCATTAGTCTAAAGAAAATGACTGGCAATACTCAAAGGAAAATACAATCTATTGAAAATACTATGTATCATCATTGTTTGATAAAAATGTTAATTGAAGCCCACCTCGAGAGCATAAGAGATGATTGGGAAAGTTTTCTAGTCATGAATCATTTTAAAGAGATAAAATAAGAAGAATTCAACAACAAAATAAAAAGAAGTAGAAGAAAGTTATCTCTAAACCCTAAAGATGACCTACCTCTACAGCCAGAGCAACCCTCAGAAGATGAAACTCCTCTTGCTAATGTATTAGAGAGTCTTAAGAAAAAGAATATTAGAAGAAGAAAAACCAGTGATAAGGAAGAAAATATGCCTAGAAAGAAATAAGAGAATATAGAACATGCAAAGATTGAACAAACAAAAGCTCAAAAGAAAACTCCTCTTACTAAAGCCTTATCTACTCTTAGAAGAAGTGTAAGACTCAACAAATCAACAAAGGAAGCATCTCAACAATCTGTAGAGTTTGCTAATCTCGAGGAAGATGAAGAACTGAAGATTCCATCGCCTATAGTTTCATCACCAATTGCTAATACAATAAGAATAACACCTGAAATTGACACAGTTCAACAAGAGATATATGATTATATAGAGTCTTTGGAGAAGAAAGCTACAGAAAAGGCCACTACATCCTCCTCATATCAAGAAAAAGGAATTCAGCCTAATAGTCCACAAGAACCTCCAATTGTAAATACTCTCAAACAATTTTTTTTTGAATTGGAGACACTAAGTAAACACTTAAAACAATGACATGAAACATTAAAAGTACATAATGAAATACAGAGAACTCAAAATGACAACATTCTCTTACATCTTGTTTTGTGGTATGATAAGAATAAAAAGCTAAAGGAAAAGATCAAATCCCTTAAGAGAAAAGTCATAAGTATGAAGTATAAGATTCTAATGAAGAAACCAAGGATGACGGTCACTAGAAAAAAGGAAAGAAGACAAATCTAGATGTTTTAGCTCAAGTTTTTGAAAGGGTTTAGTAACAAGCAAGGTTCATCAGTTTCGAAATTTTTGCATGAGGACATGCAATGACTTCCATGTGGGGGAATGTTGAGCCTCACAATTGCTTCTTTTTGACACCCTTTTTCCCTCTCTTTATTTCTTTTTAACCTCCATAATCACAGATTGGGCATCAAAATGCAGGATTATGACATGGTAGGTATATAATTGTCTTGTATTAATAAATTGATAATTTTCTTTATTATTTAATATAATGTTTGATTCAACTACGGAATTGCAATGATTCTGCAGCTAACACATGATTCTACAACCAAGTTCGTGGTTTGACAGGTTCTAAGGTTCCATCTAAGAAGTGAAATATATGGATAGGTGGCAATTGATGCACTCAACAATTTCCTCCTATTCTCATGAACCAAATCGATGGAAGCAGGTTCCAGTGATGTAGTCAAAGATAAAGTCAACCCCTTTAATTTGCAGCAGGTGAGCAAGAACGAGATATACGCCTCATGATTTTCTTTGATAATAGCAAATCATGAGCGAATTATGCTATATTTTCTTTTCAAGTTAAAATTAATACTATGTTGACAAGGATTAGGCATAGAAGTCTGACCAGTTAATGCCATGAGATCTATAAATAAACCTCTCGATAGAAATGAAAGATTGTTAAGAAGTACACGATAGTAAAGGTTTAAACTCTAATATCTAGTTTATGAAAGAACCTTTTCATTTCCATGCATGGTTCATTGTTTGATCAATATCATGATTACCTGCTTCTCGTGGAGGCCCCCCTCGAGCAGTAAGGGTTCTGGTTTGTTTTTCAGTAAATATAATTTCCATATAATTTCATAAGCTTTCTTCCTATTTGATTGAGTATTTGCATTTTTTATTTCTTTCATATTCAAATTAGGATTGGTTTACTAATCATTTCTTCTTCTTATAGATTCTGGATGCACATGAATTAAGCTTAGCAACAATGCTAGCAACGATATGATTTTATACTTAGACACAACTTTATTTTCCTTATAGAACAAATGGTTTATTTGCATAATTAGATGTTACATTTCAAGCATGTGTGATTTATAATTCAAGCAAGTGTGGATTTTTTTAAGCAGAGGTTTATTTCTTTTTTTTTCAAACAATTATGGATGCTATTTTTATAGATATGTGATGAGATTAATAGTAGCCTTTCCTTTTGAAATCGTGTGTGTATATAATTGGTGTGAAGAGTGTAATTAATATTCATTTACAACAAGTGTGGGATTGATTTACTTATATGTAGAGTTGTGAGATTTTCTTTCAAAGAAGAGTGTGAGATTTTCCATAAATAGTTTTCAGTAAAAGAGTGTGATCATTTTATTTTCTAGGAATAAATGCTTTGCTGATGTACATTTCAATAACTTAATTTAATTTAAATTTATATTTTAATAACTCAATTTAATTAGAATTTGTATGAATTAACCAAAAACTTTTAATACATACAGTACACTTACACTTCATCATGATCAATAATTTATACAAATAATTTAAAATTAATTAAATTACCAAATACATACACTACCATTTGGAAAAAAACCTTTACACCCACCACCCTTCTCATCATCTTACAATATTGCAGGGAAGTATTAATGTTCTTTGCTAAATCAAACTTAGAGTCATCACTTGTCCCACCATCCTTAGTATATCTAGAACAAAGGACCAAAGTTTAGAGTCAGAGTAAGGATCTTTAATTCAAATTGTGGGCTTCATAATCCAAGACTCTAAACCTCCAATGACTGAGTCTCCATTATTGCCATCCACTAGCATGAGCCTATTTTAACCAGAAAAAGATGTAAGATGTAATGTCACTTTGAGATGACCGATTCTAGTTGCGAAACTCTAGCCACAAAGAAATCCCCTTTGGGAAAATATGGATGAGAAATGATAGCCCTCGTTCTTAAGCGAGAAAGGATAGGTTACTTCCAAACTGCCAAAATTGCAATATGGAGTGGGACTCATGATTTCACATGAAGTAAATTTATCCTTAAAAAGCTCTAACATTCGAAATCATTCACAATGATATAAAGTACTCACTAAAATTAAAATTAAAAAAAAATAATAAATATGATTTAAATTCACTTAAAAATATAAAACATAACATTAGCTGGACACATTTTTTTATTATATAACTTTGAAGCACCGATTCTTTTTAGATTGGTTTCCATAACGTTATTTTATTGTGCTTTTATATTTAAAAATTGTATTTATAAATCAAATATAATTGGTGAATTGTATTTTGGATTGGATTTGTCACTATTTTTTTCATGGTTTAGTATATAAGGCAGTGGCTTACATCCAAGTTGATGATGGCGAATTTCATATGATAGAGAGTTATTATTATTTGGAAAGGTTTATTTTCTGTTTTTAGGAATGTCTGAAGGCTATGTCGGCATAACTATTAGCAATAATTCTATGTATGATTATTTGGGCATGATTAATAACAATCGTTTTTGAGTGATGTGTTGTTGATAATATTAAGTCAAACTTTCGCCTCATATACTAAGTTTGTTCTCTTTCTCTATAGATACTTTTAAGCAACTTATTATTGGAATGATGTTTAATAGATGTTGTCAAGGAAAGACTCTAGAGTCTAAGTAAAAGCATAGAAAGATAATGAAGTAGATGGAGGTGGCTTCTATTGAATTTTGTAACTATGGTTGGTCTTCATAATTTATATTTGGCCCTTGATGTATTTATATTGATTATTGTAAAGCATATTTTTGTTGGCATTACGATGCATGTGTTGTACTTGATGGCAACCCTCTCATAGAAGATCATCTCACTTGTATACATTCAGATGAATCTACAGAAGAAATATCAGATGTGACAGAATGCATGGGTTACTGGACAACAAAAAGGGATCAGATGACAGTTCACAAGTAAGCTTTGCCATCAAGTCCAAAGGGGGAGATTGTTGGCATTATGGCTAAAGTGTTGTACTTGATGGCAACACCCATGGCATGGCTCTCAAAGTTTATTCATGTGGAGAAAAGTTCACGGAATTTTATGCAGAGAAAAGTTTATCTCATGTGGGAAAACTTACCTTTGGTCCATGGTAGTTAGTCCTTGGAATTTGAACCTATGGTTTTTGGACCATGGCATCTCGACAGACGTGTTGATCCCTAGTATTGAGTTGATGGTATTGGTTTGTTATGGTTTTGGCCCGTGGTATTGGTCCATGATTTGAGGAAGAGCTTGCCTATATAAAGCAAAGGAGATCATTTGGCTTGTGTATGCTTTTGGGTTGAATATCTTAAGATCTGAAATATTGGGTTATTGTTTCAAAGGCTCGATCTATATGAAAGTGAAGTGGAAAGCGAATCTGTGAAGGGTGATCTCTCGAGCGCTGCAGCTGCGGAAGTGAGGAGGCGCCGCAGAAGACGCCACAGGAGGCGCCGCAGGAAGACTCCATAGGAGGCGCCGCAGGAAACGCTGCAGGAGGCGCCGCAGAAGGCGCCACAGGAGACGCCGCAGAAGGCGCCAGAGGAGATGCCACAGGAGGCGCCGCAGGAAGGCGCCACAGAGACGCCACAGGAGGCGCCGCAGGAAGACGCCGCAGAAGGCACCGCAGGAGACGCCGCATAAGGCGCCGCAGGAGGCGCCGCAGAAGACGCCGCAGGAGGCGCCGCAGGAGACGCCGCTAAGGCGCCGCAGGAGGCGC